>PVJI01007050.1:0-81205 GCA_004026765.1 Micronycteris hirsuta
TGTCTTGGTGTGGCAGACTTGAAGAAGTGACAGAAGCACTGGTGAAGCTGACATAGTGGGGCACTTAGTCCTGGCTCCCACGAACAGCAAAACTCTGCCCCAACATTCCCTTTAGCGGTGGAAAAACAGACCAGTGGATTCTTGCTGTTCTGTGTCCTAGATGATAGATTTTCTTTTGCTTACCAAAAAAGAATGTGGTTTCTCAATAAAGGACTTGGCTTCCTCGTTCCTGTTGAACCATTATGAGAGCACTCTACATCTCTTCATTTACAGAAAGATGGTTTGGAGAAAATGCTCTCTCTGGGACAATGTAGACTTCAACAGATATTTGTGAAAATCCTAGTTCAGTTAGATTTGTGGGCTAAAGATCTTTGCTGTTCATTTCACACTTCAACCTTCAAAACTTTTGGGAGGTGTTTTGGTAGCTGCATCCTCAAGGTGATGCTGATTAGGTCCACAGAGCTAGTGAGAAGCCTACCTGTAAATTAACCTTGTGGTTGGAATCTTAGTGTTTCTATACTAATTTTGAATTTCAAGTTGATTGCCAGGATTTGTAAAGGCCTCATTTTATACTGAAGACTGCCCAAGAGCTGTGGCTTCTCTGGCCACAGTGTCATTCCAGACCTGTGTGCAAAACCTGTGCTGTGTGTGTATTAGGAAGGTTGGGGAGGGGGTTGCAGGGAGGACCATGGCTGCAGGACCACACATGCAACAGGCCAGAGAGAACAAAGAGGTTGTAAGGAAATGGGTGACACTGTGGGGATGGGGGGACCCACATGGAATTTCATACACCGGGACTGAACTCTGAGCATTGCCCATGGTGTGCACTCCTGAGGGCCATGTGCCAGCCTTCCCGTCTGCTTTCTAGCAGATCTCACAGCAGCATGGAGAGACCAGCAAGGGCACTAGGTGAAGAAACCTAGGCTCATGAAAGCAGGAGGTGGCCAGGAGAGAGGCACTTCCTCCCAATCACTGGTTCAAATCTCAGCTCTGAACATTCCCAGTTGAGTGATCTTGTATGATTCACTTGACCTTCTTGTGCCTCATTTTCCCCATCTATAGGAGGAAAATGTTGGTAGTACTATTACTCCATAGAGTTCTTTTTAAAAAGATTTAAAAATTGTTATTCTATTACAGTTGTCTCAATTTTCCCCCCTTTGCCCTCCTCTGCCCATCCCACCCCCCACTCCCACAGTCAATCCCCACATTCTTGTCCATGTCCATGGGTCACTCATATATGCTCTTTAACTAGTCCCTTCCCCTTCTTTCCACCATTATCCCTCTCACTGCCTCCTCTGGTCACTGTCAGTCTGTTCCATGTTTCCATGCCTGTGGTTCTATTTTGTTTGTTAGCTTATTTTGCTCATTAGATTCTTCTTGTAGGTGAGATCATATGGTATTTGTCTTTCACCAACTGGCTTATATCACTTAGCATAATATTCTCCAGTTCCATCCATGCTGTCGTAAAAGATAGGAGTTCCTTTTTTCTTTCTGCTGCGTAGCATACCATTTTGTAAATATACCACAGTTTTTTGATCAACTCATCTACTAAGATTGTCAGGATAATGTAAAGTGCTTAATAAATGGCTGGCCTATCCTAAGTGTTTGTTAATGATTGTAAGTGAGGACCCAGGTCCATTTTACTATACTGCCTCTCTGTCTGAAGGTCCTTACTGAGTTACAGCTGAACTTCAGCTTCTCCCATATTAGTAATCTTAATACATTTAGTGAAGTAGTCAGTGCAACTTTAGAATTTGTGGGGAAACTAATATAACCCTGTACTAAGCCTGTAAGGCCGTTGTTGAGAGGTTGATAGTGTAGGAGGGGGTCTTAGTGTGCTATGATGGAGTCAGGGAGGGGTACCCTGTCTCTCCTGTGGTAGATCAGACCCCACTTCTTCCCTAGTAGGACCTGCACTGCTGTTAGTCAGTTGGATGCCGTTTCAAAGAACAGGCACTCATAGGGGAGGAAAGTGGCTGCTAATAGTCCTGTATAACCTAAGAGGATGGCTGTTCTCCATTAAGCTGCTTAGGGAAGGATGGGCCTGGACAGGCCTGGACAGACCTGAGGATGTGACTTCAGTGCCCCAGGTAACATCCCTAGAGTGCAACTTGCTGCTTTTTAAAAGGGAATATCTAGATCATTAAACATACCCATATTTCATGAAAAATATAAAAACATTTTATAAAGCCACAAATGAATGATTTTTGCTATCATTCAATTATAAAATGTCCTTTATGAGAATAGCTAATTAAGAATGGACATTTTTTCCTAAATATTTCAAGCCAAATAACATAGGTAAATTAACATTTTGGGGCAGAGAAAGTTTTAGCCTGTGTTTTATGTTAGACACTGTACCTTGTTTGTATTAAAAATTGTGATGGGTGCTGAGCATTGTATAATACTTTTCTTTGCAAATGTCTGTGCTTTGGATTGTGTGAAGTAATTTAGCCTTTCTCTATAGCCTTTCCTTTTTTCCAAGACTTTGAATCTGGATTCATTTCCATGTATAAAGCTTTCCAAGATGTATTGCTGAAAAAATGTAGTTGAAGAATGCATCTGAAGAAATCACATGGGTGTATTTCACAATTGTGCTGTTTTAGAAAAGCATTTAAAACACAATCTTCCTGAGTCTGGAAAATTCCAATGTGGCTTATAAACAGACTTGAGTGTTTCAAGGTTGAGGCAGACATTGGTAAATTTATCTGTAAAATGATATAAAAGCTCTTTTTCTTTTACCTGATTTAAAGTGGGTTACCCAAGCCAGGAACCTGGACTTATTCTGGCTCCTCCCCATCCTCTCTGCACATTCAATTTCCATATCATCATGTCCTATGATTTTACTTTTTTTTTCCTCAACGTGTCTTTCCATTCTTATATGTAGTTACTGCCTTAGAGTCTCAGCATTTCTTGAACTTTTACAGCAGCCTCTGGACAATCAATCAGGGCTGTTGCTCTGCCTTCAATCTCTTATTTCTCTCTCCCATCCACATATGTCATTCCCTGCGCTTTCAGACACAGTGTCTCAGACTTCAGTGTGTGTCAGAATCAGCTGGACGCTCCTTGGCAGGTGTGGAGTGGAACCTGAGACTTTGCATTTCTCACATGTTCCCAGGGGATCTGAGGCTCCTGGTTGGGACCCCCTTTGAGAACCACAACTCCAGTTACCTAGCCCAGATAGGTGACCTGTCACTGCCTTGCTTCAAAAGGTAAATGCCAGAATTGCCTGTGTGGCCACAGGGTCACAGTGGCCTGGGTCTCTGTCTCCAGCCCCCTCTTCCACTTCACCCCATTTCTCTAGTGACACCCAACAGACCATGCCCCCCCCCAGCTCCTGTGTCTGGAATGCTACCCTCCTCCATTGGTGTAGTATGGATGTCACTCAGAGAGGTGTTTCTGGGCTCATCTTAACTTGTTGAAATGTGTAATAGTATGAATTGTTCCATGGCACTCAGGAGCAAGGCATGCTACATCTCTATTTTTGTAGAGCAATTAAATCTCATTTGAGCCCTGACTCACTAAGAAAGATAAAATAGCTCGTATCAGTCATTTGGGGATGCAGTGTTCACCCCAGGACTTGTCAGTCACCTGCTACACCCACTTCTTTGTTATTGCTGATCTACTTATGAAGCAAGCAATTGCTTGGTGCCCAGTCAGAGTCTACTGAAGTCACAGCAGATAGAGGTGCCAACCACCCCTGCTAGTCTTGCTTGGCTGCTTTGAGCTCCATCCTCCACAGAGCCTTTTCAGCCTGCTCCTCAGTCTCCGTCTCCTCTACCTCTTCTCCTGAAGCCTCTAAACAAGAAGCCTCCTTTCTCCCTCATATGGATGAGTTGAGTTTAGCCCTCTAAACTCAAATATTTATGAATGTTGACATATTTAGGAATTATTTAAGGAGTTTGTTAATAATGCAAGTTCCTAGACTCCCCACAAAGAGTCTGACTCAGGGCAGCTGAGATGGTGCCCAACAGTGTGTATTTGAATAATGCTGCATAGAAAGAGGACCTCCAAGATGGCGGCCTAGGTAAACATGGCTTGCCTCCTCACACAACCACATCAAAATTAAAACTAAACTATGGGGGTGGGAGTGGTGGGGAGAAAATGCAGACAACTGTAATTGAACAACAATAAAATAGTAAAAAGCAACAACAACAACGACAGCTATCACCCAGAGCTGGTAGAAATCGAGTTGAATGGAGGTCCTGCAACTACAGAATTAGAGAAGAAACCATATCCATCCAGACTGGTAGGAGGGGGCTGAGACATGGAGATGTGGACTGGGCTGTTCCCACACCCACATGTGGTGGATAAAAATCAGGAGGGTTATCTCGGGAATGAGGGATCCCAGCCGCACACCAGGGCCCCCAGCCCAGGTTGCATTGCCCAGAGAATAAGTCCCCGTGGCTTCTGGCTGTAAAAACCAGTGGAGGTTGAGTCAGTGGAAGAAACTGCTGGAGCCACAGGCAGTTCCTCTTAAAGGGCCCTCACACAGACTTACTCAGACTCACTTCCACTGAGCTCCAACAGTGAGGCAGCAGCTTGAAAGGCACTAGTGGCATACAGGGTGGAACTGAAGTGTCTGGCATCCAGGTGAGCACTGGGGGACAGTTTTCTCCAAGACAGAACTGTTAGCAGAGGCCATTGTACTGCTTCTGAGCCCTTTCCTCACAGAGCCACAGAGTGTGGCAGGAACCATATCTCAGACTCCATCAACCTGACTCACACTGTTTGCCCCACCCTGGTGATTCCCTGAGACTCTGTCCCACCCAACTTATGAGCCCACCCAAACAGTTACAGTGGCTTTTCCATATGAATGACTTGTCTTGGCTCTGCTTCTGACCTTCCTAAATCCTGTCAAACAAGCAGCAGGTGGCCTGAGTGAGCCCCTGTATCTTGCTAAGTAGCCCAGCAGCAGCAGCAGCTAGCTTTGTTTCACAGCCTGGTCTCACTAGGGCACCTCCAAGCCCAGCACAACAGGAGCCAGCTGAGGATCACTTTATAACTTATGTCAAGTGTCCCCAGACAGGGCATGCACCAGAGCCCTGCTGAAGTAAGCCCTGCTCTATGGAGTGGGCCTCTGCACAGCTGATCCTCCCTGGAGATTGGCGGTCAGTGGTCACAGCCAGTTCTTACAGGTGACTGGCCTGTGTAAATCCCTCCCATTGACCTGCCAGTAGCAATCAAGGCTCGACCGCAAGAGGAAGGTGAACTCAGCTTACACAGACAGTACACCTTGAGTGTCCAGCTTGGATGATAGGACAGGTTGTGCTATGGGACCCCCAAGACACCTACTACATTAGGCCACACTACCAAGATGGGGTCTTAGCAGCTCCACCTGATACATAGAGGCTGCCAAAATGAGGAGACAAAGGAACATGGCCCAAATGAAAGAAGAGCTCCAGAAAAAGAACTAAACAAAGTGGAGATAAGCAACCTTTCAGATGCAGAGTTGAAAACACTGGTTATAAGGATGCTCGAGGAACTTAGTACCTTAAGAGCATAAAAAAGATACAGTCAGAATCGAAGGATATACTAATTTAAATAAAGAACAATTTACAGGGAATCAGCAGTATAGTGGATAAAGCTGAAGATCAAATCAATGATTTGGAACATAAGGAAGCAAAAACAACCAACCAGAACAGCAAGAAGAAAAAAGAATGAAAAAAACTAAAACAAAATGAGGATAGTATAAGGAACTTCTTGGACAACTTCAAGTGTACCAACATTTGCATCATAGTGGTGCCAAAAGGAGATGAGAAAGAGCAAGAAATTAGAAATCTATCTGAAACAATAATGAAAGAAAACATCCCTAATTTGGTGAAGGAAATAGACATACAAGTCTAGGAAGCACAGAATGTCTTAAACAAGATGGATGCAAAGAGGGTTATGCCTAGACACATAATTAAAATGCCAAAGGTTAAAGATAAACTTAAAAGGAGCAAGAGAGAAGCAGATAATTACCTACAAAGGAGTTCCCATAAGACTAGCAGCTGATTTCTCAAAAGAAACTTTGCAGGCAAGAAGGGACTGGAAAGAGTCTTCAAAGTAATGAAAAGCAAGGACCTAAACCAAGATTACTCTATCCAGCAAAGCCATCATTTAGAATTGAAGGGGAAGATAAGGAGTTTCCCAGACAAGAAAAAACTAAAGGAGTTCATCATCACCAAACCATTATTAAAGGGGCTTATTTAAGAAAAAGAAGATCAAAACTGTGAACAGTAAAGTGGCAACAAATACACATCTATCAACAATTGAATCTAAAAAACAAACTAGGCAAACAAGCAGAACTGAAACAGAATTGTAGATACAGAGAATGGTTTTTGGGTGCCAGATGGGAGGGAGTCTGGGGGAATGTGTGAAAAGGTGAAAAGATTAAAAAGCCCAAATTAGTAGTTACAGAATAGTCATGGGGATGTAAAGTACAGTATAGGAAATGGAGAAACCAAGAACTTATATGCATGACCCTTGGACATGAATAATGGTGTAGGGATTGTCTAAGGGAGTGGGGTTGTGGTACTGGGTGGAGCAGGACAAAAGAGGAAAAAGAGGGACAACTGTAATAGCATAATCAATAAAATATACTTAAAAAAAAAGAATGCTGGGCACTTTTGCTGTAGTTATTCTGTAGGTCAAGTTGCGGGTAGCATTTACCCATACCTCATGCCCCTCTTTGGACCCAGAAACACAAAAGGCCATTTTGCTATGCATAGTTAAATCATTCTGCTAGCTGGCTGTATTTTCCTGAGTAGACCTCTGCCTCCTAGAGGGCAGGGCATGTGCTTTATCCTTCTTGCATAAAGCCTGGCACCTCAAACTCAATACTGATGCCTGCAGGAATAGTCTTGGAGATAAATGCATGCCACAAACTGCGGAAGGCACCAAACTCAGAGTTTTTATTTTTCTTTTTTTTCTTGCATGATACTTCTGGATCCAGAGGTGGTAAGAATTCTGAGGGTCTCTGATAGCTGCCTTCTCCAGTTCTTGAATTCTACTCAGCATGGCTGGGAATGAGTTATTCTTTAATTGGCAAAATGATCCTCTTAGATCAAAGAAAAGCTGCTGAAGTGGCTTTTATATTGGGATGGTAGCTGGCAATAGCTTTTACATGGAGGGAAGGGAGCCACTTTATAGGGAGCCCAGCTCTGAAGTCCTGGCTAGACCCCTGGCCACATCCCTGGAGCCCTGTTCCCACTCCACACCTTGGAGTTGTCTTCAGGGTATTAGGTACAGTTTGATCACAACCTCAAAGGGTGGCAAGTCACTGAGTTGGTGTAGAACTGAAATGAACAGAATTCTGAGTAAGAGCAATATTATAAGTTGTGATTTTTACCTTCCAATGAGAATGAAAACCTATGTTAACTGAATGATAGATTCACTTTCACATGGAATCTTTTCCTGTTATAACACCATTTTCTGAGTTCTGCTTATGTCTTGGCTATAATCAACAAGGTATCTGTGGCAAGGGGAAAGCTGGTAAAAATATCCTTAGACTGCAATTCTGAATATAAAGAAGACTTCTAAGTTATCTCTGTATTTGCAAAATGTATTTTGACTTGAAAGGGCCAAATGATTAAATGTATTAGAAACATTTTTTTTGCACAAGATTATGTAGAGTCATACACTTTTAAATTATCAGAGAAATGTTTGGTACTTTTGAAAACTCTACTTCCAGTCACTAGATTTGCGTGGGTGTGTTTCCTGTGTGTGAACAGGCCTGCAGGATTAACTGTTACCATAAGACTGGATTGGACTGTTAACTTATTTTGAAACCAGCAGCACCAGTTCCACCTGTCACATGTTGTGGTGGGATTTGAGAAGAATGAGGACAGTTTTATCAGGATTGTGAAGTTTTCCAGGAGGATAGCCTATGCATGGTAATTGCAATCTGCACCTGCTTGAGAGGAGCTGTTTTTGCTCAGTTTTAGCTCCTACTGCCATATAGCTTGAGATGAACAAACCTCATTTCTGATGTAGTATGCAGCTTGACTTCTTCACTTGTTTATTCTTGTCCTTTGCTTCTTGGGAGGTTGAAGCCCACCCCAGGTACTGGAACCTCACTTGACTGGTATAGTGGAGACCACCTACCCATAAGCATTTCCTGGGGCCCATGGTAACAGCTTGCCTTTTAGTGAGAACTAACATAGATTTTGAGTCACTGTTTTATTCTGAGCTTTAATTTAAGTAATCTGCAGACCAGTGCATTCTTTCACAAAGCTTTTTGTATTGTTGTACTTTTTAATTTGTGCATGGAGAAGTTTTCCTGTTAAGGCTGAGTCCACAGTGCTGTGACAATTTCCTTTGTTTTCCTTATCACATGGCAGAATATTTTATATCTCTCTTGATGGACTGCAGACAATGCTGACTCTTTGCCTTTCCTCTCAGTCCATTCTTCTTCCTGGGCTTCAGTTTCTTCTCTCACCCTCCTTTCCCCTTTGGTCCCCTTCTTCTTGCTTTCTTCTTTCGGCTTGACCTTTTTTTTTAATATCCCCTTTCCTTCTTGCTCCAGGCAGCCATTTTAATTAGTAGGTTGGCCAATCATATTGTTAAGTTCTTGTGGTTGTAATTCTTTTCCTTTTCACAAAATTCCAGTTATTTGAATTACCCATCTGTTTGGATTCTGGCTAAGAGGGACTTAATTTCATCTGAGGACCTGAAAGCATGGTGCTTATTGGTCTTTATATGCATATTTGAGTTTACTGTTGAAGACACCAAGAAAAGGTGATATTTTAGTAAGTCAGTGGTTGCAAAGTGTTATGCTTTAAAAATTACTCTTCTGTCTAATACTTAGCAGCTGAAGCCTACTGTGCTCATAGCTTGATTTTCCCCTTCAGAGGGTTTGCTACACTAAAGTCACTTCATGCTTTCCCCTTTTTGCTTACCTTTCTTTTACCTATGTCATTAATTTTAGACTGTACTGCTTTCTTAAAGGCTAAAGTAATGCACACAGTAAAATCCTAGAATGTTTAGAAGCTATGCAGTATTCTATTATAAACCTGTAAAAATTCTTAACAAAGTTAGTGGTTTGGAAGGATTTTCATGAGAACTCCTCAGATAAAAGTTAATAAATTCCTTAAAATAACTAAAGTTTGGCTTATAACAAGTTCATTGTTTGGCAGTGTGTACGTCTTAAAAACGTTCCAGAACTCAAAGGAGGAAATGATTCTGAGACAATGTAGCGATTTAAAAAATAAAGACAATAAATTACCATTTGCATTATTTGCCAAGGATTGAAATCTTTTCTTCTAACTTTTTACCCTACATTCTGGATAAATTGGACCATGTGAAGTACTAGAAGATTAGCTTTGCATTTTTTAAAAAATTGAAATTGTTTTTTTCAGAAGTGGAAATTTGGCAGCAAGTATGGAAACTAGCAAATCAGTTTACAGTGTTCTATGCTTCTTAGTTTAATGAAACCCATAAAAATGAGAAAAGACTGCTTGACTTCACATGAAAGAAGGCTGTACTAGTGGAGGTTTTGCTTTTTTTCTGGGATTATGTTTACTCATATTAATTCAGTAGCATGTGGAATGGCATATCCAGACTTTAGTTGGTTAATATTGGCCTCCAAATGTGTAGAATTTCAACTCTAGTAGTTACTTCTTGATGATCTCATGTAGAAAATGCTTTCTAAGAATGGTATAAAGTCACTATTCTTACAAAATAAGAAGAGTGAGGTAATTAAAAAAACACGGTAAAAACTATGATATAACATAATATAAGCAATTGGCTATAAGTCTTTACAATCAGACGTGTTCTGAACTTGACCCCTAATGAGGTACTATAAATGTATATCTATTTTCATTTAAAATGACCAATTACAATGAGAATATTTGGAGCATATGTGTTTCTTTCAAATAAAATAGGGTAATGGAAATTTTTTAAAATGATGATTTCACCATTAATATATGTTTTCAGCCTGCTGTAGCCCTCATAAGCCCATTTGATGAACACAGCTCATTTTCAGTGTATCCACGTTTGTAGTATATGAGTTACTTCCAAATAGATGTTCTCTTTTCATCCTTTGACAGTTTATAGTTTCTACACTAGACCTTGTCCTGTTTCACAAGTTAGTTTCCTTTCTGAGTTATTTTACTCTTCACTTGGGTGCTGTCCTCTACTCCTCCCAGATGGCTCTTTCTATCATCACAACTGATGGGTTGCCATTGGCTGAAGCCCAGACTAACATGCTTTTAGATATTACCTAAACAGGTGCTCTCTGCTGAGGGATCTGCTCTGTATTTGAACACATCTCATTGGTTGGGGGGTATGTTAAAGAGGGGATGCCTTGATCTGTAACCACCCAGGGCTGTGTTGCCCATTGGCTTTCCCTTGGGAGCTTGTTGGAAATGCAGACTCTTGGGGCTCGCTGCAGACCTGCTGAGTCTGAGTCTGTTCTGCTCTAGAGTACAGAACAGTGCTTATAAGTTTAATGACTACTTACCAGCTTATCAAAACAGTGAGAGCCAAAGGCAAAGATCTTTTAGCAGTAGAATGTGTTTTCATTAAAATTCTTGAGAATACTGGATCCCAGACTTTATCTGAAAAGTTTATGCATAGATAGTGCAGGTAGAGTGAGTTCTATTTAGCTACATCAGAGAACAGTTAGTACCTTTCTGCTTTCTGGTTAGTCCACAAATCTTTCAGGGAAGTGCTGTGAAGAATAGTCCTTAGGACACCCTAGGGTCTCACCAAGTAGAGTAGAATTTGCTCTGTTCTACAGGCAAGAAGGATACGTGGGCAAAGGGGTGAGAACTGATATTGTGCAGTTAATCATTCATTAATAGTTATTAATTAATTAAGTGCCCAGACCAGTGTTTTAGAACTGCAGATCACAACTCATTGGTGCCCATGAAATCATCTTAGTAGGTCACAACCAGCACTTAAAAGTGATCTGCAATAGAAGAGAAGATAGAATATAGTTCACATAGCAAGGCTAAGATTGTTTTTAGAAACTTAAGAAAAGTTTTACATGTGATATGTGTATGCATGTGGTCTGTCCAGAAGGTATCCAGACATGCAATATGAAAAATAGAGACATTTATTGAAGAAGATACAAGATACCAGAAACATTGTACATAGGACAATGATGCCTCAGTCCCCTTCAAAGTAGGCACCTTGGGATCTCACACAATTCTCCCAATTGACATCAGCTGCCCTGCATTATTATTTTCCTGAGTATCATTGATGGTCTGAAATCTCTTCTCTTGCAAAGGTGACTTTAGTTTTGGGAAAAGCCAGAAGTCACAGGGTGCCAAATCTGGGATGTAGGGGGGCTGAGTCACCTGGGTAATTTGATGTTTCACCAAAAAACTCTCCCTGAGATGTGATGCATGAGCATGAGTGGTTTTGTTGTTGTGATGAAACTGCCAATCACCAGTTGCCCATAGCTGTAGCCTTCTGAATCATCCGAATAGTTTCTACAGAGGAATGTTCAAGCTTAATGCAAAATTTGATGCAGATTCACTGCTCTACTTGCTCAGTCATTTTGAATGTGATGGCCACACAGTACACACGCTTGCTCAGTGGAGTCTGTTGGCCCCCACTGACTAGTACAGTGAAGTCATCATTGTTCACTCATGCACATTCCAGTCTATTCTTCTTGGCTGCCAGGTTATATCAATGTTGCACAAATTGTTCTTGTCATATTAACAATGGCTGGACTTTGAATGGTTGGACCTCATAGTGCCATTGATAAATTTAAATATTTAGAATCCAATGAGGTATAGTCAAAACTAAAATGACTTTGAACTTAATGATTTTGATTATTCACTGCTGATTTAGACAACTATAGGATTTTCTATATCTTTGGCATCATCGTGGTAAATGTTCAATATCTGTGTAAGTAAAGGAATGAGAGGCATCCTTTGGGCTTATAGAATGCTGAGGCTTGGAGTGTACTCTTGATTACTTAGCTGCCATTGAAAGTTGAAGAGTCTAGTTTTTTCTCTTCTCAACCTCTGTCCCTGTGTCTTCAGCATTTGGTACTGGGCTTGGCATATTTAGCATCTGGTAAATCCTTGTTGAATGAATGTATGACTCTTTCAATTGCTCCTCATTTCTCTTGAGTAAAAGCCAAACATTTAAAATAGCCTACAAGCTTGTGGGATCTGTGTGGCCTGGCTGACCTCGTCTCCTAAAGCTTTTGCCCTCATTCAATTAATCTGTCTAGCCACCCTGCTTCCTTGTTCCTGGACCTCTCCCTTGTTCCTCAAACACCCATGTATCCACTCTTTGTCTCCTTCCAGCCTTGGCTCAGATACTGCCTTCTCAGGGGGTCTTTTCCAACACTGCTTCCCTTTACCTGCACTCTTTGTCTCCTGCCCTGCTCTATTCTTGCCTATCTGAACAGTACTTCCACTTCTGAGCAAGCTGCTTCATATACCTGTTGAGTAGGTTTATTGTTTGTACACCCTTATTTTGCTGCTGATGTCTCCTCTGGAATTGTTTCTGGCACATATTGGGCACTCATAACAATCTGCCAGTGGATTGCATGGTTGAATCAGTTTGAATGTGGATTTCGATATACTCCACCTTACCTGACATGGTGACTTTTCTGGTTTCTTCCTGGCGTTTAGCGTTTGTTCCACTATAGTACTAGGGATTCGGCACATAGAAACAGTTCTCTTAGAATTTCTTACTGAAATGGAGAATTGGGCCCACATTTAATGTAAATATTAATAGATGTTTTGAAAAGGACTCAGTTTTGAATATCTATTAATATTAGATTTTTAAAAAGATTTTATTTATTTATTTTTAGAGAGAGGAGAAGGGAGGGAGAAAGAGAGGGAGTAACAGCAATGTATGGTTGCTTCTCACATGGCCCCCACTGGGGACCTGGCCTGCAACCCAGGCATGTGCCCCGACTGGGAATCGAACAAGGACCCTTTGGTTCCCAGCCCGCGCTGAATCCACTGAACTACACCAGCCTGGCCTAGATATTTTTATTTTTAGGTCAATAAAATATTAATACATTTTTTTCTTTGGCTTATTAAAACCAATTTTGACATTTTATTATAACAGCCCATATTAAATTTTAGGTATTCATAGAAATAACAACTTAGGTCCTTTGTATCTTCTGATACTATGTGTTGAAAACTTGGGATCTTCAAATATATTGTTGCTTTTTCAGCTTGGGACTGAGTCTGCTGTGACTCCTGAAAAGTAGTGGCTGTGGCCTCTCCCTGCACCAGTCTTTGGGTGTCAGGACTCTTGTCTGCCAATGTGATTCCATAGCATCCTCGTTCGTCTCTACCTGTGGATTATTCATGGAAAAGACCAAAAATGTCTGAAAGAAATTTGCTATTTGGTGAATGACTTCCTGCTGTTTCCAAATGGAATACTAAAATCTGGATTTGAAGGTACTGTTATGACAAAAACTTTCAAATACATTGAAAAGGAATTTCTAAGAACAAAGCATTTTCATTTTTTTGATAACTTTGCTATTTTTTATTTCTTATTATAACCATTTGTTTTTTCATTTTAAGTATGTTTTATTGATTATGCTATTACAGTTGTCCCATTTTTTTCTCCCCTTTATCCTTACTCCACCCTGTACCCACCCTCCCACCAGCAATCCTCCCCTTAGTTCATGTCCATGGGTCATAGATATACATACTTTGGCTTCTCTATTCTTAACCTCCCCCTGTCTATTTTGTACCTACCAATTATGCTTTTTATTCCCTGTACATTTCTCCCCCATTCCTTTCCCTGCTGATAACCCTCCATGTGATCTCCATTTCTGTGATTCTGTTTCTGTTCTAGTTGTTTGCTTAGTGTTTGTTTCTGTTTTTTAGGTTCAGTTGTTGATAGTTGTGAGTTTGTTGTCATTTTGCTGTTCATAGTTTTTGATCTTCTTCTTTTTCTTAGATAAGCCCTTTAACATTTCATGTAGTAAGAGCTTGGTGATGATGAGCTCCTTTAACTTGACCTAATCTGGGAAGCACTTTATCTGCCCTTCCATTCTAAACCATAGCTTTGCTGGATAGACTAATCTTGGATGTAGGTCCTTGCCTTTCATGACTTTGAATACTTCTTTCCAGTCCCTTCTTGCCTGCAAGGTTTCTTTTGAGAAATCAGCTGCTAGTCTTATGGGAACTCCTTTGTAGGTAACTCTTCTTTGCTCTTGGTGCTTTTCAGATTCTTTCCTTATCTTTTTGTCTTGGGTAATGTAATTATAATGTGTCTTGTTGAGTTCCTCCTTGGGTCCAATTTCTCTGGGACTCTCTCAGCTTCCTGGACTTCCTGGAAGTCTATTTCCTTTACCAGAGTGGGGCAGTTTCCTTCATTATTATTATTATTTTAAAAAATATTTTATTTATTTATTTTTAAAGAGCAGGGAAGGGAGAGAGAAAGAGAGGGAGAGAAACATCAGTGTGCGGTTGCCTCTCACGTGGCCCCACTGGGGACCTGGCCCACAACCCAGACATGTGCCCTGACTGGGAATTGAACCCGTGACCCTTTGGTTCTCAGCCCCCGCTCAATCCACTGTGCTACACCAGCCAGGGCCATTTTTTTTAAAAAAAAAAGTTTTCAATTTCTTGCTCTTCCTCTTCTCCTTCTGGCACCCCTATGATTCAGCTGTTGGAATGTTTAAATTTTTCCTGGAGGTTCCTAAGCCTTTCCTCAGTTTTTGAATTCTTGTTTCTTCATTCTGTTCTGGATGAATGTTTATTTCTTCCTTCTGTTCCAAATCGTTGACTTGAGTCTCAGTTTCCTTCCCTTTACTGTTGGTCCCTCTATATTTTTCTTTATTTCACTTTGCATAGCCTTTACTTCTTCCTCTATTTTTTGTCCATACTCAATCATTTCTGTAAGCATCCTGATTACTAGTGTCTTGAACTCTGCTTCTGAAAGGTTGGGTATCTGTTTGTTGCTTAGTCCTTTTTTGGAGTTTTGGTCTGTTCTTTCATTTGGGCCATATTTCTTTGTTTGGATGCACAGTATTAGCTGGGGTGGGGCAACTCACTTCCCTGCATTGTGGCTCTGTATGTGAGGGAGGGGTCAGAGAGAAAACTGTGCCATGTGTTCAGCTCTTGCCCCACTTTCAGTCACTTCCCCTGCTACTCACAAGGAAATAGGGCCCTTCTGGTGCTGATTCCTGGTTGTGTGTGTTATGTATGTTCTAGAACCCTATAGGTCTCTCTAACAAACTCTGCTGTGAGACTGGGAGTTTCTCCCGTCACTGCAAGCCCCACAGGTTTGTACAGCCAGAACTTTTGAGGCTTTGGTTTCCTGCACTGGAAATCTGGATTTCCCAGTCTGTCTCCCTCCCCAGTTGATCCTCCTGACTTATCTGCATGTGAATTTGGGGTCAGCAAGTGTGCCAGCTGCTGCCTTGCTGTGGGTCCTCTTCCTGCTGGCCACGTCTGGATGAATGTTTCTTCTTTAAATCCTTGGTTGCCAGACTTCTACACAGTTCGGTTTTCTGGTAGTTCTGGTTCTTTTTTTCTTTTGTTTTGTTCTGTTTTATTTTTAAATTTTTCATTGTCCTTCTTTTGGTTGTGCAAAGAAGCAAAGAGTATCTACTTATGCCTCTATCTAGGCCGGAAGTTATAACCATTTGTTTTTATTGCTATGTGCCTCTGCTTGTAAGATGGAATAGGGTTCAAATCCTACCTTGTCAACATAGATGCACCTGGAGTACATTATGCTAAGGGAAGTAAGCCAGCCAGCGAAAGACAAATATGATATGATTTTTCTCATATGTTGATTCTTTTTTTTTAAATTACATTATTGTTGTTCAATTACAGTTGTCTGCATTTTCTTCCTTCCCCTCCCCCCACCTCCCTCCCTTGCTTCCACCCTCCCCCTTAGTTTTGTCTATGTGTCCTTTATAGCAGTTCCTGAAAACCCTTCTCCTCACAGTCCCTTCTCCCTTCCCCTCTGGCTACTGTAAGATTGTTCTTAATTTCAATGTCTCTGATTATATTTTGCTTGCTTTTTTTCTTTTGTTGATTATGTTCCACTTAAAGGTGAGATCACATGGTATTTGTCCCTCACCACCTGGCTTACTTCACTTAGCATAATGCTCTCCAGTTCAATCCATGCTGTAGCAAAGGGTATAAACTCCTTCTTTCTCTCTGCTCCATAGAATTCCATTGTGTAAATGTATCATAATGTCTTGATCCACTCATTTGCTGATGGGCACTTAAGTTGCTTCCAGCACTTGACTATTGTAAATTGTGCTGCTATGAACATTGGGATGCATAGGTTCTTTTGGATTGGAGATTCGGAGCTCCCAGTAGTGGAATTGCTGGGTCAAAGGCAGTTCCACTTTTAGTTTTCTGAGGAAATTCCATACTGTTTTCCACAGTGGCTTCACCAGTCTGCATTCCCACCAACAGTGCACTAGGGATCTCTTTTCTCCACATCCTCTCCAACACTTGTCCGTTGCTTTGTTTATGATGGCCATTCTGACTGGCATGAGGTGGTATCACATTGTGGTTTTAATTTGCATCTCTCTGATGCCTAGTGATGCTGAGCATTTTTTCGTATGTCTCTGGGCCTCTGTATGTCCTCCTTGGAGAAGTGTCTGTTCAAGTCTTTTGCCCATTTTTTAATTGGGTTTTTTGTTGCGGATTCATGGCTATGCAGAATCCATGGTGACCATGACCGAATGCATTTATAAATAATTCTCACTCAAAGATACGCAGGAAAAGGGATCCGGGACCACGTGACTTCCCCCTCATCATCTGGGAGAGAGCCTCAAGCCTCGGGTCCAGGGGTTTTTATTGAAGATTTGGGGCACAGAGCATCAGATTGGTCTTCATTAACTTATGCATAGATTGTA
Source organism: Micronycteris hirsuta (assembly GCA_004026765.1). Lineage (NCBI taxonomy): Eukaryota > Metazoa > Chordata > Mammalia > Chiroptera > Phyllostomidae > Micronycteris > Micronycteris hirsuta. The sequence goes on from PVJI01007050.1 coordinate 16,790, forward strand.
TATTCAGGTCCAGTGGTAGACAGGACCGGGCCATACATTAAGAGGGTAGATATGTAAATTGAAGGATAGCTAACTGGGACTAGCTACTCAAGAACCATAAATATTGTGGCAGGAAAAAGCCCGGGCATTCATTAGCATAAGCCCCTAGATTCAGGGGGGAAAGATCCAGCAAGGCAGTAAATTTTTAAGAAATATGTTAGCCAAATTTCCTTTTAAAGAATTCCTTTCTCCACGGACATGAATCCGCACATGTCGGCTTGGGACATTTTTTCATGCAGAGGCTTTGCTCACACACGTAAATCCCAGGGCTACGCTTTCTTCATGCGTGTGAAAAGAATTCCCACATTTTTGTCTTTCTGGAGTGGAGTCGTATGAGTTCTTTATATATTTTGGAGATCAAACCCTTTTCTGAGGTATCATTGGCAAACATGTTTTATCATATGGTTGGTTCTTTTTTTATTTTAATACTGTTTTCATTAGCCGTGCAGAAGCTCTTTATTTTAATAAGGTCCCATTTGTTTATTCTTTCCTTTATGTCCCTAGCTCTAGGGGACATATCAGTGAAGATGCTGCTGTGTGGAATGTCTGATATTTTCCTACCGATGTTTTCCTTTAGGACTTTTATGGTGTCACGACTTACATTTAAGTCTTTTATCCACCTTGAATTTATTTTTGTGTATGGTGTAAGTTGGTGCTCGAGTTTCATTTTTTTGCATGTAGCCATCTAGATTTCCCAACACCATTTGTTGAAGAGGCTATTTTTATTCCATTTTATGCTTCTGCCCCCTTTGTTGAAGATTAATTGGCCATAGAGACTTGGGTTTATTTTTAGGCTCTCTATTCTGTTCCATTGGTCTATCTGTCTGTTTTTATGCCAGTACCAAGCTGTTTTGATTACAGTGGCCTTGTAATATAGTTTGATATCAGGTATTGTGATCCCTCCTGCTTCGCTCTTCTTTCTCAAAATTGCAGCTGATATTCAGGGTCATTTATGGTTCCATATAAATTTTTGAAGTGTTTGTTCTATATCTATGAAATAAGCCATTGGTACTTTGATAGGGATTGCATTGAATCTATAAATTGCTTTGGGTAGTATGGACATTTTGATGATGTTGATTTTTCCGATCCATGAACACGGTATATGTTTCCATGTGTTTGTGTCTTCCATGATTTCTTTCTTCAGTGTTGTGTAGTTTTCTGAGTACAGGCCCTTTACCTTCTTTACTAGGTTTATTCCTAGGTATTTTATTTCTTTTCTTTTTGTTGCTATATTAAATGGGATTTTATTTTTTTACTGATTTCTGCTTCTGATGTTTCATTGTTGGTATACAAAAATGCCTTTGATTTCTGGATATTGACTTTGTATCTCCCTGTTTTGCCAAATTCTTTTATTAGGTCAAATAGTTTTTTGGCGGGGTCTATAGGATTTTCTATGTACACTCTCATGTCATCTGCAAACAATGACAGTTTTGTTTCCTCCTTTCCAAGTTGGATGCCTTTTATTTCCTTTTCCTTTCTGATTGCTGTGGCTAAAACTTCCAATACTATGTTGAATAGAAGTGATGATAGTGGACATCCTTTTCTTGTTCCTGTTCTCAGTGGGAAGGATTTTAGCTTTTGTCCATTGAATATGATGTTGGCTGTAGGTCTCTCATATATGGCCTTTATTCTGTTGAGGAATGCTCCCTCTATTCCCACTTTGCTGAGTGTTTTTATCATAAATGGGCGCTGTACCTTATCAAATGCTTTCTCTGCATCTATTGATATGATCATGTGATTTTTGTCTTTGCTTTTGTTTGTGTGATGTATTATGTTTATTGATTTGCAAATATTGTACCATCCTTGCATCTCTGGGTTGAATCCCACTTGGCCATGGTGTGTGGTGTTTTTAATGTACTTCTGGATGTGGTTTGACAGTACTTTGTTGAGGATTTTAATGTCTATGTTCACTGGCCTGAAGTTTTCTTTCTTTGTTGTGTCTTTTTCTGGTTTTGGGATTAGGATGATGCTGGCTTCATAAAAAGAGTTTGGGAGTCTTCCATCATTTTGGATTTTTTTGAGTAATCAGTGAAGGATAGGGGTTAGCTCTTCCTTATATATTTTGTAGAATTCTCCTGTGAAACCATCTGGTCAAGGACTTTTGTGTGTTGGGGGTTTTTTCATTACTGTTTCAATTTCATCTGCTGTTATTGGTTGGTTCAGGCTTTCTGCTTGTTCTTCATTCAGTTTTGGGAGATTATATTTTTCTAGAAATTTGTCCATTTCACCTAGATTTTCAAATTTCTTAGTATACGGTTCTTCATAGTAGTTTCTTACAATCCTTTGTATTCTGTGGTATCAGTTGTAATCTCTCCTCTTTCATTTCTGATTGTGTTTATTTGGGCCCTCTTTTTTTCTTGATGAGCCTGCTTATAGGCTTGTTGAGTTTGTTTATCTTTTGAAAGAACCAACTCCTGGATTTATTGATCCTTAGAATTGTGCTTTTAGTATCTATGTCATTTAATTCAGCTCTGATGTTGGTTATTTCCATCCTTCTACTTGCTCTGGGCTGTCTTTGTTGCTGTTCCTCGAGTTCTTATAGGTGTACGGATAGGTTGTTTGTTTGAAATGTTTCTATCTTTTTTAGGTAGGCCTGTATCACAATGAATTACCTCTCAGGACTGCCTTCAGTCTGTCCCATTAGTTTTGGGTTATTATGGGTTCATTTTCATTTGTTTTGAGAAACTTTCTGATTTCTTCCCTAATCTCATTCCTGACCTATTTGTTGTTTAATAGCATGCTATTCATTCTCCATGATTTTGAGTGTTTGAGTTTTTTTTCCTTTGGGTTGGTTTCTAATTTCAGTCTCTTGTGGTCAGAGAAAATACTTGGTATGATTTCAATTTCCTTGAATTTGTTGAGGCTTGTTTTGTGTCCTATTATACGGTCTATCTTTGAAAATGTTCCATGTGCATTTGAAAAGAATGTGTATTTAGCTTCTTTGGGGTGAAAGGCTCTATATGTATCAGATAAGTCCATTTCCTCTAGGGCATTGTTCAATGCCACAATATCTTTGTTGATATTTTGTTTGGAAGATCTCTCCATTTTTGACAGTGGGGTATTGAAATCCCCTACTAGAATTGTGTTGCTGTCAATATCTTTCTTGAAGTCCTCCAAGATTTTCTTTATGTATTTGGGTGCTCCTGTGTGGGGTGCGTATATATTTACAATGTTTATGTCTTCTTGGGGGATTCTTCCCTTGAGTATTATGAAGTGTCCTTCTGGGTCTCTCTTTATTGCCCTTTTTTTGAAGTCTATTTTGTCTGATATGAGTATTGCTACCCTGGCTGTTTTTCCTGTCCGTTTGCTTGGCAAATTTGTTTCTAGCTCTTCAGTTTCAGTCTGTGTAGGTCTTTTGTCCTGAGGTGGGTCTCTTGTAGTCAGCGTATGTGTGGGTCATGCTTTCTTACCCATTCAGCTATTCTATGTCTTTTGACTGGAGCATTTAATCCATTTACGTTTAAGGTTATTGTTGATAGGTACTTATTCATTGCCATTTTTTTGTACTTGTGTTCCTCTCGCTCTCTCTCTTTTCCTTCCTTTCCTTAAATCAGTCCCTTTAGCATCTCTTGCATAGCTGGTTTGGTGGAGGTGTATTCTTTTAGACTTCTTTTGTCTGGGAAGCTCCTTATTTGGCCTTCTATCTTGATTGAGAGCCTTGCTGGGTAGAGTAGCCTTGCTTGCAGGCCTCTGGTTCTCATTACTTGGAATATTTCTTGCCATTCTCTTCTGGCTTGGAGTGTTTCCATTAAGAAGTCAGCTGCTAACCTTATCAGGGCTCCCTTGTGTGTTACTTCCTGTTTCTGCCTTGCTGCCTTTAAGATTCTCTCTTTGTCTTGGAATGTTGCCATTTTAAATATGATGTGTCTTGAGGTGGGCCTCTTTGGGTTCCTCTTGATTAGGAGTCTCTGTGTTTCCTGGATTTGTGTGACTTTTTCTCTCATCAGATGAGGGAAATTTTCTATCATTATTTTTTCAACCAGGTTTTCTATCCCTTGCTTTTCTTCTCCTTCTGATATCCCTATTATATGGATATTATTATGTTTCATGTTGTTCTGCATTTCCCTTAATCCCTCTTTGTTCTTTCTGAGCCCCTTTTCCTTTTCTTGCTCTTTCTGGGTGTTTTATTCTACCTTGTCCTCCAGCTCACTGATCCAATCATCTGCTTCATCGACCTGCTTTTTGATTCCTTCTACTGTGTTCTTCAGTTCAGAAATTGTATTCTTCATTTCCTCTTGGCCCTTGTTGATAGTTTCTGTTTCCTTTTTCATGTTGATATAGTTTGCAGTTAGTTCATTTTAATTGCCCTGTAGGTTTTGGTAATTCTCTGTTAACTCATTGAGCTTCCTGATAACCAATGCTTTGAACTCAGTATCTGATAGTTGACTTGCCTCTATTTCATTATCATTCTTTCTGGGGCTTCCTCCTTTCCTTTCTTTTGGGGTTTGTTTCTTTGTCTTCCCATTGTTTGTGGGACTCTTCTTGTTAGCCTGTGTTTCTTAAGTTGATGTGTTTTGACTCCCTGTGTTTATGGTATGAACTTCTATGGTGGAATACCTGTGAGATTCAGTGGGGCAGTCTCCTTAATCTCCTGAGCTGCTGGTCTTGGGCTGTTGTTTATGTTGGCTCTGTGTATGTCTTTGGGGTTTGATTGTTGTTGGGTCTTTTGCTGGTGGGTCCTTTCCTCCAGCTGGTTAACTGAGGGTCACTCAGTCCACCATGCCTTGTATTCTGTTGTGCAGGTGTCGACAGGTTGTGTTGAAGCTGATTCTTCTGTGTGAACGAGGTTTTGAGGCTCTCTCTCACTCTTGTTCAGTTGTTTGTTGTGGGTAATTTCTTCACCAATTGGTTGTATTTCCAGGTCGGTCCTGAATTGAGGCTAGTGTGGGTTCCACTCCCTCCTTCACCTTCTTTTGGTGGTTCCTTTGTTGGTGGATTTCCTCTCTAGCAGGTGTACTGGTGTTCACCGCTCCCACCTTACAAGTTCTCTGGAGTAGCAAAATGATTTTTGTCTCACTGTCTCTGTTTTTTGGGATGACCCCTGTTTGGGTCTAACTGGTCTTTTCACAGCTCCTGGTTTTAATGTCTCACCTGTGGGAAAAGAAGAGAAGAAAAAAAAGGTGGGGGAAGAAGGAAGGTAGAAGGAGGAATAAAGAAAAAGGAAAGGAAGAAAGGAAGGAAGGAGAAATAAAAAAGAAGGGAAGAAAGGAAGAAGGAATTAAAATTTTTTAAGTTAAAACAAGTAATAATAAAAATAAAAAAATAAAAAAGTAAAAGAGGGAAGGGACAAGGACTAATACAGGAAAGGGAGGAGGACAGAATAAAAAAAGAAAGATGGACAGAAAGGAAGAAGGAATTTTTTAAAAAAGAAAAGATAAAAGCCTTCTGCTGGCTTTAAACTTGTCATGCCTGTTCTTCTGGTCTTCCTGGCTGTGTCAGGCTGGGAAGGTACTGGTTTCGCTTTTCTCCCTTCCTGAGACTCACTCTTCGCTGTTGTCCAGCCTCCAGCCCAGTTCCTAGGTGCCCTTCTGTGCCCAGCCTAGGCCTTTAGTCCACCAGTTGTGCTGTCCTTGTGTGCACCAATTAGGGGCAACTCATACACAGCCTTCTTGCTCTTTGTGGGCCTAGATGCTAGGGACTCTTAGAGCCCCTTCCGGGTAATTTAGCCCCTCACTGAGTCAAGTCTTCCCGCAAACTGCAGCTCCCCTCTGCGGGGTACTTCCACCTATCTCCCACTGAGCCAGTCGGGCTGGTTGGGAGGTGCTTTGTCCCAGGTGCCCTAGGAGTAAGCTCCTTGTGTTACAGAGCAAAAGGGTGCTGGGGACATCCAGTGATGCCCCAACCCTGCTCCACAGGTCCGTTATGCACGCCGCCAATGGAAAAACGTCTCTTACTACCAGAGACTTGTGAAAAGGAAAAGAATTATTTATTTACAAGTTATACAGGCCTGGGATAATGACTTAAGGCCTTCTTTAAAATACTAAAGTTCTCTAGAATACCTACAAACACCCGCAGTCCTTCCTTCCCCCCTTTTCCCAGTCCAGGGTACCGTAGGAGAAGAAGTAGAAGCGTGATACAGGCAGATCCTCAGTTCCAACACCATCCACTGTGTCTCCACCGCAATCCCCAGTTAATCCAAAAAACCATGTGGCACCTTCTCATGGCCCACCAACAAGAGTCCATGCACCCCTTTTCTTCCAGGCAAAGTCTCTGCTGCTTCCTAGGCCGCGTGGCCAAGAAAGGCACCCAAAGCCATGTGGCCCTGCCTCTGTCTCTTAGGCTGAGGGGTCCCCACTCCTCAGCCGCGTGGTCCCAGAGAGAGATATGGCTGCTGTGTCTGGGTTTAAATCCCCCGCGTGGACCTTCCTTTGCAGCTCCACCTCCGACTCCTCCCTTAATTGGCTATGCCTGCCAGCACTTCATATCCTTTCAGCTTTCTGGGCTGCCAGGTTAGCTGTGGGCAGGGGTGACCCCATGGCCCAGAGTCAACCATTTCCAAGTTTTCACGCAGGCGCTGTGTCTAGGGGGAGTTGCCTCTTGGCTACATCCTGGGTGGAAATCTCCTCCATCCCCCTGGCTCAAAGCATGGCCTTGCTGCAGGAGTCCCATCCCCCACCCAGTTCAGACCTGTGGGGGTGAGGACATTCCATACATATATTTCCAATATTTCCTGGATACCTTGAGTTCTGGACCCCACTACAAATCTTTGTTTGGGCCCATTTCTTGGCTGCACCCTGTAACACTTGGACTGCCCCTTGTGCTTCTGTAGTGAGTGTGGGTTGGGCTGCCACCAGGCCGCAGATCGCCGTGTGCACACTGTCCCCGATTCCCCTGGATTGGGCTTGGGTGAGCCGCTGGTGGGTCAGGGGCCACTGGTTGTGCACCTTCCTGGTTCTTCTGGAGTGTGCGTGGCCCGCCCTTGGCTGCATATCACCAGGTGTGCACCCAGCCCAGGACTGCAGGGGGAAGAGGCGTAGGAGGCAGATGGCTGCTGCGGAGAATTCCCCAAACAGCCAGGGAGTGCCTCTGTTTTTCTATTTTTCTTTTTGAAAAATTCTTCCTATTTAAGCCTGCCAATCCAAACAAGCACCTGGCCACTCACACAGGCCAGCCTGGCTCTCCCCCAGGAATCTTGCAGCAGACCCCGCGGGCGCCAGGCCTGGGGCTACCTCCCGCCTTGGTCTCTGCACTGGTCCCGGGGACCTTATTGTCCCGAAGCACTCTCCTTACCCTCCGATCATTCAATGTTCTGTATAATTTTGGTCTCCAATCTTCGTATATGCTGGAATACTGTTGGCTGTTCGCTCTGTTCCTCAGAAGATCAGCTCGGTGTTTCACCCGTGGGCAGAGGGATGTGGACTCTGCTCCCACCTATCTCGCCGCCATCTTCCTCCCATATGTTGATTCTAATGGACAAATTGAACCTAGAAGCAAAAGAGACAAACTCATAGATAGAGAGGAGGCTGACAGCTCTGGAGGGGGCTGAAGGTGTGAAGAGATAGAGCAAAAAAAGAAAAAGAGAAAGAACTCATTAACATGGAAAACAATGTGGTGATTGGGAGGTGGGAGTGGGCAGAGGTAGAAAAGGGTATGGGGGTATAAATAGTAATGGAAAAATACAATAAAATTTAAAAAAATCCTAGCTTTGTCTCTTAATAGCTGTGTGACCCTAGATAAGTTACCTCAATTTTCTCAACTCTGGTGGTTTTCTCATCTGTCACCTGAGAATACTAATAACATCCATACAAGGTTGCTGTGATGATTAAATGAGTTAATATACATTAAGTGCCAAGCTCGACAGTGAGCAAATATTAAATGAATATTAGCTTTATTTTTATTATTATTACCTAGAAATGAACGGCCAAATTACCTGAGTAACTTTATTGGCTTGATTTCTTCTCATCAAAATTAATTAAGTGTCCAAACAGGAGGTCAGATGACCAGAGAACAGACACTTGTGCTAGAGCTCAGAATCCTAGATGTGCATGCCTCTTTCTTAGAGCAAACTTGCCTTGTTCTTTGATCATCATGTTGAAGCCCCAAGGCCTAGTGATGTGTGGTAGGAATGCTGGTCATTAGGATGGCTATAATGCCAGTGACAAATGCTCTGTCTTATAAAGTAGGCCCTGTGATAAGCAGATGCCAATGGCAGAGCAAATTTCATGGTGGGGGAGACAAGAACTACATCTTTGCCCCCTGGAATTTGACACACGTGTATGACTAGGTCAAGACCCTTCACTTTTGAACTCCTTGATTTCTTCCTCACTCATGCAAAGGGATGGTGCTTGAGCTGTTCTGTGTGTGAGAGGTTGTAAGATCATTTGAAAGGTAGACATTTGCCTTGATTCTTTCCCTGAGGCTATTATTGTGAGGAATGCCATATATATATATATATCCACGATTGGGCAGATGCAGGGAGAGGAGCAGATTGTATAAAAAACTGAGAAAATATGAGACCTGCCCTCATAAAATGTGAGATCTATGTACAAGGGTTGGTATTCTTGCAGAGGAGAGCCGGGAATGCAGGAGAACCTAAGGCACATTGTGGAAACTGAGTGAGGAGTAGTGTGGAGGATAGGGTAACCCAGGAGGACTTTGGGGAGTATGTACTAGTGGAATGAGTCAAATGTATCAGCAGTCAGTTTTCTCCAAACAGAAGCAATGCTGCTCTTTATATCATTTGACTGTATTAATATTTACAATAAAATATTGGGTTGGCCAAAAAGTCCGCATGTTTTTTTTTTTTTAAAGACACATTTTTCATTTTCACCAGTAACTTTATTCATTTGGATATTTTGAGTATGTCAGCTATCTCCCATGTGGTATGACATTGATTATTTTCAATTTATGTCTCAATTTGATAGCTATCAACTTCAACTGGTCTACCCAACAATGGAGTATCGCCCAGCAAGAAATCTCCAGCATGGAACTTTGCAAACCACTTTTGACACTTTTGATCAGTCACAGCACCTTCTCCGTACACTGCACAAATCTTTTTTTGTGTTTCAGCATTTTTAGCTTTCTTGAAATAATAAAGCATAATATGCTGACAATATTGCATATTTTCTTCCATCTTCAATATTAATATGGCACAGAAATTCACCAATTTTGATAAGTTTTTTTAAAATGCATGCTGATATGACAGCTGTCACAATACAATCTAACAAAATTGCTTCGAATGAAGTTAAAGACACTAAATGCTACTGGAGCCATCTTATGGAAAAAAACAAACAGACTTTTTGGCCAACCCAATACTAAGGCCCCTATTGACTTTTACTCTCTGTCATGACCTGCAAGGTAGATAACTTTATCTTCATTTGTTAGCTGCTGAGTTCAGAGTTGATGTGATTTTCCCAGGGTCATGTAGGCAGTAAGTAGGGGCTCTGGATTTGAACCCTTGGCAGGTTGTGTTGTGTCTCTGCCTCTTCTGACGGCTTCATAGACGTGCTTCATGAACTTCCTGCCACAGTGATTGAGTATTTGTTTCCCATTTTGGCTCCTAACAGATGTGTGCTAGTATGCTTTAAAGAGTATAATTTGACCTTGAGAACTCCTTCCAAAGTGTGTGGGAAATTAGACAGTACTGCTTGCTTAAGGAGCAAAAAAGATCTTAATATCTTCCAGTAATTGTCAAGTTTTTTATCCTTTTCAAGTACTTTGTGATCTTTTGTGAAGGTGTCAGTCATGCCTTTTTTCCCTTGAGTTAGGAAATAGCTAAGAAACTATTCATTGTTGGATATGAATATCACTTAAAAAACATTCTCCTTTTTATTTCCTTAAGGTGCTCTTTCTAGCTTTGTTAAAAACTCTCCCTGCCCCACCCTTCCTGCTTATGCTATGAAACATTTGCTTCTCTCCCTGAGGCAACCCATCTTAAAGCTTTTTCATACCCCCTCAGTATGCGTGTTTGTGTGCACATGTGCGTGCTGTGCACAGGCTCCTTGGAGTTTCCAGAAGCCCTCAGGCCTCAGGCCACCATGATGCCTGTGATGTTGCCTCCCACCACAGTGTTGTCAGAGGGTGGCCTTGTTTTTGTTTCCTCATAGATGGTTCTGGCCTTTATTCAGCTAGAAGATGGAACTTATGTACTTTGCATCTGAAGAACTCAAGCAAACCAGCAAGGAAGATAGAAAACCTGTCTGTTGTTTAGCTCTAGGCAGATGGACCGTTTTTGCTTTGACTGAAAGGGTTGAAGGGCAAGGCAGGGCATGAAGGGCCCTGGCATGGGAACTTTGAAAATCTGTTGACCGCCCTGCTGTCTAGTCAGTGCAGACCTCGGAAGCTGTTTCTATCCTGCACTGGCCGAGAGGAGGTATGTGGGGGAATCCATTTGGGCCACCTTCATCTATTTGATGCACCCCCTTAGGGGTTTTGGGATCAAGTCTTTGAAGAGGCTGATCCCTTCAGCTGTACCCCTAGGAAAGGCCCCTTGGTCAGTTCCCTGTACTCTTGAAGAGACGATTTGCAGGTATGGTTGCTGCCATGCCTTATTTTTTTCCCAGGAAACAGAATACATCTGCTTTGGAGAGGGCCTTCATTTCTATTTTGGGAACAGAAAACTGCTAAAAGCAAGCCAGACGGTCGGTCGACAGACAGCTTCTGGCTTCGGGATCCCTCCCCTTCCTCTGAGCTGGCTTAGTGTCTGTTGGGAGTTGTGCAAAGTTGCCCTCTCTGTGTGTTTTCCTTGATTTTGAAAGGCACACCAATGAAATGGTTTCTTATGCTCTGTTAAGAAACAACTTATTAAGCCCTTGGCCGTGGCCTGATGGCTGGACCCTGAGTGATGCTGGTGCTCTGCAGGGAGTCTACTTGCAGTGCTTCTTGGGGGCCCCTCAGACCACTCTCAGCTAGTAAGAAAGCAGATTCTTGTGTTGAGTTCTTGGGCCACAAAGACACACCTGTGGTCAGTATTTCTTGGCATTATTTTACTCTGAAATAATTCAGCTCCATGAGAGAAAGATATCAAAACAAAAATTGTGGCATTTATGGGTTGAATAAATGCACACATGCATTTTGTGTCTTGAAAATGTACCTGATGCAAAAATCCATGCAGCTTACTGCATCTGGATCCATTCTTAAGGAACATCTCAATACTTCTGAAAAATATCATAAAGCAAAATTAGTTCTGGAAGGAGACATCTGTTTTCTTTTTTCATTAATGTCTCTCTGTAATACTAAAGTACATTATCTACTATTTTGTGGTGTTCCCTATCCCAGTTTATAATTTCCATGAAATGGCTCTTTCCTCCTGTCTCCAGGAGTCATTGTGTTTTAAATTACTTGACTTCACAGGACCCAGTTACCACCTGGAGCCTGTCCTGTTTCAGAGAAAGGAAGGAAGCATGTGGCCATGTTTCTCTCTTACCCTTTGTCCAGAACAAATGCCTTCCTTTACCTTAAAGAGAAAGTGAGAATGTTTTGATGAATAAATGTACCTCACTTGCCTTGTGATATTTTCAGTCTTCTGCCATTCATGTATTCCCTTCCATTCAAGGACCAAGGTAGGTCCTTGCTGTGTGTTACTTTTGAGGAACACATGCACGTTGCCTCTTGTTCTGCTTCTCAACAGTTAGTTTTTGGTTCCCAAACTGCATCCACTGAACATGGCACTGAGGAGATGGTTTGGGATTAGTGAGATCATCAACGCCACAAAACTGTACTTTATCACTTTGGAAAACCATGCATAGATTCTTCAAGTGCTTCAAGCAACAGGGTATATAATATGTTTAAGAGGTACTCTGCCAGCACCTTCTTTGAGTACCTGTCCTTATTAATTCTCTTCAGTGTCTTTTTCTATCAAGTGAACCATTCTTCTGAAAGCTTAATTTCCTTTGTGGGACCTCATATTGATACTCAGTCTTCTTTTTTCAAAACATTGGATTTTGTGTTGAGCTGTGTTTTGTGAGATTATATGTTTTTTGGGGAAAGGCATGCACTTATTAGAATTCAGGGGGGAGATAACTAGGTAGGGTCTATCGTCTGGGCCTATTTCTTCCTCTGCATGGGGAGGGATGTCAGTGACCCCTCCAGTTACTTGCTGTGGGTCACTGGCTATTTTCACACGTAGCTCTAGCCCAAGAGAGTGAAAATTATGCGAAGAGGAAGAGGTAAGTTTATTGAAATTCTCTGCCTCACATGTCATGGAACTGGTGTTTTTAGTTGTTCTTGGCTTAAGTGTGAGAGCTGCTGTCTGAGAGACTGAGCACCAGGGAATGGATAAACCTTGGAGATAACATTCAGGTTTACTGAGTGATGTATGAGGGAGTGGGAATATTTAGTAAGATACTGAATATAGGTTTTAGGAGAGCATGATAGGTTTCTGTAATGAATGAAGTTTTCATTTTGTACTCTCTTATGCAATTTTACTGATTTGAATATTTTAAAATATCCCTTTTAGTAAACCAGGTCTTTCAAAAATCTAAATAAAATAAATAAAACTTGAGTCACAATCTTCTTTGTAATAAAACCACTAATTTATCTCTTCAGAATAGCAGAAACACTGAATGGTTAAAGGAAACAGTATTAAAATGAAAAGAGAATCAACCATATGGGAAAACATATTTGCCAATGATACCTCAGATAGGGGTTGATCTCCAAAATATATGAAGAACTCACACAACTCCACTCTAAGAAGACAAGCAACCCAATTAAAAAATGGGCAAAGGACTTGAACAGACATTTCTACAAGGAGGACATACAGAGTATCCAGATGAAAAGATGCTCAGTATTGCTAGCTATCAGAGAGATGAAAATTAAAATCACAATGAGATACCACCTCACACCAGTCAGAATGGCCATCATCAACAAATTAACAAATAACAAGTGTTGGACAGGTTGTGGAGAAAAGGGAACCCTAGTGTACTGTTGGTGGGATTGCAGACTGGTGTAACCACTATGGAAAACAGTATGGAATTTCCTCAGAAAACTAAAAATGGATCTGCCTTTTGACCCAGCAATTCCACTTCTAGGATTATATCCTAAGAACCCTGAAACACCAATCCAAAAGAACCTATGCACCCCAATGTTCATAGCAGCACAATTTACAATAGTCAAGTGCTGGAAGTAATCTAAGTGCCCATCAGCAAATGAGTGGATCAGGGAACTATGGTACATTTACACAATGGAATTCTACGCAGCAGAGAGAAAGAAGGAGCTCATACCCTTTGTGACAACATGGATGGAACTGGAGAGCATTATGCTAAGCAAAATAAGCCAGGCGGTAAGGGCCAAATACCATATGATTTCACCTTTAACAGGAACCTAATCAACAAAACAAGCAAGCAAAATGTAACCAAAGACACTGAAATTGAGAACAGGTTGACAGTGACCAGAGGGGAGAGGGGAGGGGATTATAAGGGAAAAGAGTGAAAGGTTTGCAGGAACAATTATAAAGGACACATGTGTCATAGGTGGGCACAGGTAACCAGGTTCTTGGTGATTGGGACAAAGAATTGAGCTGAACACCCAGAGTTTATAGCAAAGAACATGGGAGCAGGCCAACTCCAAGCACAGATTGACCTCATGGGCTGGAGGGATTCTATTCTTATAGGGTGGATCCTTCCTGACGAGTTTTGGCGGGCTTTTACTGAGCATGTGCAAGTAGTTGTATTACTTTAAAGCTACTGCACATGTGGTCTCCCATCATTTTCCCTGATTGACCTCCAGGGAAGGGAGTCCCACAATGTTACCGAATGGATCCCCCCTTCTCCTGGGGTCCTCCTGTACTAGGTTCACCTTGTCCATTGCCAGAGAATTATAGCTCTCCATTTTAGGGATTGGTGAAAGGGAAAGGAATTATTTATTCAAGTTATACAGACTTAAGAGTAATGACTTAATATCTTCATTAAAATCTCAAAGTCCCTTAAAACACCTACAAACACACACAGTCCTTCCTTTCCCCCTTTGCCTGGTCTGAGGTACTGTATCTCAGGAAAAGAAATAGAAGTCCATGGCTCAGGTAGCCCCTGGTTCTTCCCAGTAATTCATGCTTGGCTGGTAGGCCTCCCTCAGTTCCTGGCACCATCAGCTGTGTTGCCAGGATCTCCAGTTCTTAATCCAAAACCACATGGCACCTTCACATGGCCCACCAGCAAGAGTCCTTTTACCCCTTTCCTTCCCGGAGCATCTCTCTTGCATTCTTCCAAACTGCTAAGAGAGAGCTCTGCATCACTGCTACATCTTGCTTTCTGGCTTCTGAAGATGCATGGCATAGGGAGACCCAAAGGCGTGTGGTTCTCCCCTGCTAAAGCCACGTGGTTCTTCTCTGCTAAAGCAGTGTGGTGATTCTCTGCTAAAGTCGCGTGGTTCTTCTCACTATGGCTGCTGCACCTGGGTTTAAATCCCAGGGCCAATCTTCCTCTGCTGCACCATTTCTGACTCCTCCCACAATTGGCTACAGCTACCAGCATTCCCGTATTTTTTCAGTTTTACTGGGCTGCCATAGTAAGTCTGGGCGGGTGTGGCCCTGATGTGTGGAGCAGATCATCTTCAATCATCACAACTCTTATACAGGCTCTGTAACCAGAGGGAGTTGCCTCCCAGTTATATCCTGGGTGGAAGTCACTCCCTTCTCCCTGGCTCAAAGCATGACCACAGCTATTTAACATATCTGTGAAAACAGTCAAAGGTTATAGATATGTTAAGTGACCATTTAGAGGTTATCAGCAAAACTGTTGCTATGCAATACAACTCAATGGCCCTGCTCCATGTATCTCATCCCCCAGCTCAGATTTATGGGGGTGAGGACATCCCATATTTTTATTATTTCCTGGACACTGAGTTCTGGACCCCACTACAAATCCTTCTTTTGGGGCCCCATGGCTGCACCCTCTTACACATGGACAATAACAAGGAGGGTGGAAACAGGGGAGGGAGGTAGGGAAGGCTGGGGTGGTGGGGAGGGGTGGGGGAAAAGGCAGAAAACTACTTGAACAACAATAAAAAAATGTTTATATATAAAAAAGAATAGCAGAAACAATATATGCATTTAATTTTTATTTTACACAGATAAATGAAATCTTACTTAAAAGAACTAAAATTCATCAATTTAAAAATTAAAAAATCTTAAAGAACTTTTGAAATAGGTTTTCAGAAAGTTGGATTAGCATTTTGTTTTAGAATTAGAGCTGGGTTATTTGACCTGTATAGGTTTTTTCATTTTGATTGGGAATGCATTATTGTTATGAATGGAAAATGAAGATCAAGTCACAAATTCTTGCTTAAAAATTCCTTAGGGAATTTTTTGTTTTTAACTTTCAGCTGTGGGATAGCTAAATGCCAGAGAAGTGGCAAGGATTTTTGGGAAAAAAAAACAAAAACAAAAACAACAAGTACTGGGCAGCATTTCTAAGCACTGACTCAGGTTCATAGGTAAAATGAAATAACCAGTAGTAAAAAATTGTGTATCCATTATTTGGGGGTAGAGCATGAGGCTAAGTGTCTTCCACCTATTTTGAGATTAATTTTGAGGTTCTAAGCTTCGTTCTTAATGCTTGTATGAATTCTATTGCTTTGGCTTTATTGACAAATCATAACTTTTAATTTTGCTTATTTAAAAAAATGTTAAGAGCCTCCATGTGCCACATACTCCGCAAAATGTTGGGGATGCTAGGGTGATGATGATGTGGTTCTTGCCCACAAGTTGCTCATTGTCAAGTAGGATGAATGAATTTTCACTTATGGATGGATGAGGCGGGGGGAGGGCTGTTCTGTTGTACAATTATACATGCATTTAATACATATGTATTTTGTATATCCCCATATTTAATTAATTACTGAATTAAATTTGTTTTGTATTGCTGCATAACAAAATACCATACACTTAATAGCTTAAACCAACACCTATGTATTATTATCTCAGTTTCCATGGGTCAGGAGTTTGGGCATGGCTTAGCTGGTTCTCAGCTCTGGATCTCAGAAGGCTGCAATCAATCTGTTCGCTCAGCTGTGTTCTCATCTGGAGGTGTGAATGGGGAAGAACCCACTTCTAAGCTCATTCAAGTTGTTAGCAGAATTAATTTCCTTGTAGCTATAGTACCCATTTTTCTCGTCGGCTGTCAGCTCTCATCTCAGAGACCCCTGTAGTTCCTTGCTGTGTGGCCCCTCACAAGCCCTGTCATGACATGGCAGCTCACTTGTTTAAAGCCTGAAAGTGAGTCTCTCACTCTCTAGTCTACTGAGATGGAGTCTTATATAGCATAACCTGATCAAGGGCGTGACATCTCATTACATTTGCCATATTCTGTTGGCTAGAAGTCGGTCATAGATTCTTCCTGCACTCAAGTGTAGGGGGTTATACAAAGGTGTGGTCTATTTGGGGTCACCTTTTTTTATTTTTAGAGAGAGGGGAAGGGAGGGAGAAAGAGAGGGAGAGAAACAGCAATGTATGGTTGCCTCTCACATGGCCCTCATGGGGACCTGGCCCGCAACCCAGGCATGTGCCCTGACTGGGAATCGAACCGGGACCCTTTGGTTCCCAGCCCGTGCTCAATCCACTGAGCTACACCAGCCAGGGTTGGGGTCACCTTTTAGTTCTGCCCACCACAGTATCTTTCTGGTTATTCCACTGACCCCTTTTCCCAAGAAATCCGAGCATTCAAATCCTAGGAAGACTGATGAGAGCACTCCCAGTTGAAGAATAAAATCTATCATCTGGAAAATCAGAAGTGGATTGTTTTCTTCTCTCAGTAGGTAGAAAATAGGAGGAGAAAGTAATGTCTATAGGTTCACAATATTGATTGGAAGGAGTTACATACAAATAGCGAGATGTTTGGCCCATTTGTTCTGGTGGACCTCCACAGGAATCTCACAGTAGCCTCTGGCTAGACAGTCATTTTTTTAAAATCTGGGTGTTTTAGCATTGGCTGATCACTCAGGAGTGACATATGGCAGAAACACGCTTTGAGGGACAAGTCTCCTGGAGAGTACACTGCAGCACACAAGTTAGACAGATGGAGGCTTATTCAACCTTGGACAGGGCTGTCATCCTACCCATTGGCAGGCTGGGAGCTGAGTGGTGCTTCTGGTGTCTGAAGCAGAGCTAGCTAACTGAGTTTACCTGAAACTACTTTGTAAGGCATAAGGTGGTCATCTGATGTGACCTGGAATGGCTTGATGCATAGAATATACTGATCAAGTTGGGATGAGGACGCAGGTGACAGATTGTATGACCTGTAAGTGTACAAAGTCTAGAGCACTGAATGGAGAACATTCTACCAACAGAGTAGAGGGCAGGTGTAAAGACAGCCTTGTAGACAGAACCATGCATGTTATCACCCTAGCTAGATCTTCACTAAGTAGGGGTCAGTGTTCCTCCCACAAAATTAAACATGTATTTCATGGGAGGAAAAACCTGGCTGGGCCTGCCTCCCCTTACAGTTAAGGATTGGTGGATCTGTGTGGTCGCCAGATAATTTGGATTAAGAAAGGAAATGGTCTTTTCACAGCCTCACTTATCACGTTTATGATTTAAAAACAAAACCCTTGAAATCCAGTCCTAGCTGGTGTAGTTCAGTGGATTGAGCATGGGCTGTGAACTAAAGGGTTGCCGGTTTGATTCCCAATCAGGGCACATGCCTGGGTTGCAGGCCAGGTCCCCAATGGGGGCCACGTGAAAGACAACCACACATTGATGTTTCTCTCCCTCTCTTTCTCCCTCCATTTCCTTCTGTCTAAAAATAAATAAATAAATAAATAAAATCTTAAAAAAAAAACCCTCGAAATCCAATAAGGACATTGTTTGTGGCCCCTTGTTGAAGAAAAAGCCTGTGTGTTTGGAGGAACAAGTGTGGATCCTCTGACTGGAAGATAAGAACTTGGTGCCCCTGAGGCTGCTCAAGAGCTGACAGGGAGGTTTTGTCCCCAGTTCAGTCATACCCTTTACCCCAGATTTTTTACTCTACTTCCCTCTTCCTTTTCTTTATTATTTGATGATTATTTTTGTATTTTTATTTGATTCATTTTTGTATTTGTGCCTTTAATTGTGACAGTCCTCAAATATTTGTTGGAACTTGGGGAAGGGGATGGTGTGCTAAGTGAAACCAGTAAATGGTTCACTGAAATTCTTTATTTTTCTTTTTAGCAGTTCAAGCTCTACATTTGTAACATCAAACTGCTGTCTCTTAAAAGACCATTTCAAGAACTGACATCAGTTTTCATATAGCTTAAAGGTGAGTAGAACTTAAGGCTCTTCTTTTTGATAATGTTTGTGAAGCAGAGCTTGTCACAGCACTAACTGTTCTAGATGGTGTTCTTCTCAAGAAAGTTGTACCAAGTTCCAGATGTAAAAACTAATTTAATTTTTCTAATAGGATGAAAGTTGCATGATATCAGATTACATATGACTTTTTTGCTTAATAAACGAGTATATTCACAGTGGGCTGTGAATGTATAAAAATTAATATTTCTACATTTACTAAAATACCTGAAGAAAAATAGTTTAACTATTTAACTATAAAATTGCTGAGCCTGAGCATTTAATGCTCAGATACTTAAAAACATTTAAGAACAGTGAGAAAGGGGTTTATTTCTCATTCTAAATTCTTTGTTTTGCTTGGTTTCTTACTTCATAAAATGGAGGTAATAATGTGGTTGCCATGAGAAATAAATGAGCCGCAAAGCTTAATACACCACTTGGCGCATAGCACACACCAAATATGTGTCGGTTTCTTTCTCTCAGTTATAGTGCCATCAAGTGAGTAAGCAGGTTTTTCTTTGTATTGGTAGCACGTGTGGTCTGTACCATGAAGTGGGGGTTGACCTCCTAATTTGTTGCATTTGGTTTTAGGTTTATGTGCCTGTGTGTTTCTTTTTGGAGGGTGGGATGTAAGTGGCCCGACCTTGGGGTTTCTGGAAGTAGAAGCTTAGATGACACCTATGTCTTTTGGTTATCTCTGGACATTCTCAGACTTGAAGCCTGAATCAGAGCCAACCCCAGTCGGGGACAGTTAGTGAAGGTGCCAACAGGGTGCCAGGAGCAATGTGCTCTGCCTCAGTCTTCATCTGAGGTGTGCCTCGTCACTTCTCTGTGTCAGCTCTTAAGTGATTTTAGTGATTCCTGTCCTCCCCAATGGCCAGACTTTGGGGAGCATCAAGTGAAATATATGAGAGTCTTCAGTAAAGTAAGAAAGTCTATAAAATATAAGGTGCAACTTTTTCCTAAATTTTTAACATGCCAGGTCTAACTCATTGTTTGTGCTAAATCCCTCACTAGGATGTAAACTTTGTAAGGTTAAGAATTGCCCCCCTCTTTCCCACTTAATTTTTTCCCCTAGGGCCAAAACACTTCCTGGTAGATAGCAGAAGTTCAATAAAACTTATTTCAAGTGAAATGAAGCAATGAAGATCCCTCCTGGAGGCTCATTTAGCCTCTTTATTTATGGTTGCTGTTGGAAATGCATGAGGCAATTGGAGAATCAGGAGGGATTTAATATGCTTCCTCATTGAGGCACACAGAAACTTGAATTTAAATGGACTTTTCAGTCTAGAACCTTCCTAAAGTCATAGGTGCTAAGAAACACACAGTATGTAACAAAGCACTCTCTGAGTCAGTGTCGGGTGCAATTCCTCTATTGCTGAATGTGTGCAGTTCATGTGTTTCTTTGCTGAGTGGATTTCACTATCAGATATCTGTAAACTTGGAGCCCATTCAATGGGCTCTCACAGGGTAGATGGTCTGCTTTCACAGAGAGCACTTCAGGATGTGCGTCTCACTCATGTTTAGTGACCAATGAAATACTTCTCATTTATGTGATTCTTTATTAGTTGACAGGATAGCATGATGTTTGAGAATCCCTTATGTTCCCTGACTTGGTGAATGTTGATGAGTTGGGCTATTTGTCTTCCATAATTTGGCACACCCACCACCACCTTAAAGTGTAGGTGACAGCTCATCTTTAACAGGGCCGAAGAGAGTATGGGCCAATTTAGTCTCTCCTTTGTCATCTCAAAGGCAGTCCTCTTTGACTTTACCCACCAAAAACTAAAACTGTCTTTAAGTAAAGTTTTTCTGAGTAACTGAATACACTGCCGGACTATGTCCATAAGGACTGTGCAGCTTGATTTACAGAATTTCAGCAAAAGTAGAAATAATTCTTGTAAATTACGTTAAGTTCCCGATTTCCTCCCATATATGGGGTTATGGCCTTCTGTTAGGTACTTTAAGCAACTTTCAAGATTGGCAATGGAAAACTTATTCTTAACTGCCTTACTGTATATGGGTTTCAGATACAAAGCTACATTGGTCCTTCTGAACATGAGAGCACCTAAAGAATGGATCCCTGCCTGCAGAACTGCATGTCGCTTTGTGCGTCTCAGGTCATTTTAAAGCTCATACTTGGATTCTGAGGTGTTGTAAGAACTTTAGCACATCTAAAATAGGTTCTTAGAGCTGGCTATCCTGGAATTTATATTTGCTCTGTTACTTGTAAAGTCCTGTGCCTTAGAGCTCGCATCCGGACTAGGAAGATATTCCTAAGTGCTAAAAAGATGGACAGGTAGCACTACTACTCTGCTCTGTTTGCTTGGCTGGGGAGGCCCAATGCGGTCTAGATTTTTGCATTAATTTCACAATGTGCCTATCTTACTGTACAGTGGATTATTTGGAGTTGGTTTTAAAATGGGGCTGGGTCTCCATGTTTAGATTGTTATTACATGTATTTTAAAATTTTGACCTCCTTGATAAATCTGAAGACAGATGCCTTTTTGCCATGTCACATTTGTAAGATTTAGTCAGAAACACGCCTTAGCCTCAAATTCGGTCCTTGCCACTTTTATTCATTTTGTTATGCTGGTAAGTCTTAACCCTTTCTGAGTCTCGGCTTTTCTCATATTCAAATGGGTTGATATTGATAATATTTATCCTGTGGAATTCTTACGAAGGTGACTAATTCAGCATTTGATGCCCAGGAGGAGCTCAATAAAGTGTTAGTTATCTTTTCCCATCCAGATGCCAGCTCTTACCCAAGGGCGTTGTGCTGACAGGGTCAGGGGGAGAGAGAGAGCAAAGGCACCGGTCTCTCTGTCCTCTTTCAGGACTAAGGAGGTTTTCTGAGGATTTCACGAGGCATCTTGCTGGAGCTAGGTGTAGTGGAGTGCTGGTGCTGGTCACCGAACTGAGCACCAAGCTGCTGGAATGTAGGTGAAGAAGTCATTAGTTGAGCTTTTGCACCATTTCCTACCCTCTTCATGAGAGAATGAAACCTCAAACTTAGATCTGGTTGGCTCTCAACACAGATAAGAAAGGTTTAGGTGGGGGAAATCCCACCTCTCTTTTGGTTTTCATCAAGGTCCTCATGGGATTTGAAGTGGATGATGAAGACTAGGGAGCCATTTGAGAGTCTTTCAGCATAAGACCTGTGGTTCCAGTAGGGAGATGCTCAGGCAATTAAAAGGTAAACATAGATGTAGACAGTGCATCCCCAACCTGAGCTTCCTGTACTTGCATTACATTTCAACTTTCAAGGTAAATCAAAAAGGATCAGTAGTGCTGGGAGAAGCATTACCTTTGAGTGTAGGTCCCTCATGCCTATGCTGGTAAATAATGTAATGCTTATTTTCCCTGGATGTATCCTTGGTAGTGTGCAATCAAATAGATTAAACCATGAAAATGTGTTCCAACAAAACCATTCAGAGCTGTGGTATAAATAAATGACCAGATTGTGCTGGGCGTTCTCTAAGTTGAAGGAAGATTTACACTTTCCCTTACAGTTAGGTGAAGATCATTCAGAGGCTGTGCTAAGACTTCCTATCTATCCGAGAAGCTGGGCAGTTGTAGGTTGGTGCCTCTCTGACCTTCTAGGTTGTCATCAGAGAAGTAATGCCAAGGTTCCCAGTGGATGAGGTCCTGGGATAGATTGTATGTAGACTAGTTTTGGGGTCCCCCTTGGCTTCTGAGAGCCAACCAGAAGGGTTCTCCAGGCCTTATTCAGGCCCTTCCTCCTGCCCGCCCCGTGTCTACACAGCATCATGGGACTCAGATATGAGCTCTAGCTCACTGCTTTCCCTCATTCTTCGACTTTAAGTTAAGAGTGCACTGAAAAAATTGAAACTCAGCAAGGGTATCGAGGATGCTATTTACCATCTTTGAATTAGGAAAAAACCCAGCAATGCAAAGGGGAAGACCAGCGGGCAGACACACCACTTTTAGAGTATGAGAGAAACTTGTTACTTCTGTCATTTCTGTCTGTGGCCTGGAAACTTGGGAATTTTTCACTGTGTGTTTGTTGGATTCTGTCCTTTTATTATTAGACTATATTATTTTCTTATTAAGTAGACATTCAGAGTTGTATTAGAAAAACAACTCTACTTTTTGCTTTAAAATCAAACATGCTAGCAGCTTCATAGCACAGCAGTGTCAAACTGCTAAAAAGCTAGCAAATTTTCCACTTAAAAATTTTGTGGGGGAGGTTTGAGTGGGGGGCGTGGGGAAAAGTATAAGAATAAATCTTTCAGAGATTTTGGGTTGCTTGGTGGCATGTGTATTTTTCCATGGTGCAGGAGGTTAGAAATAGCATTGCTTTTTATGGGGTTCTCAGCAGCAGCTCAAAAATTCGGCTTTCTGGGCTTAGTCCCTCTGTGTGGGTGAGGCAGCTTCTGCAGCCTGTGGGGTGGGGGCAGTGTCTGGCAGCATGCTCTGGCATAGTCTCTGTCTTCCTGTCTCCCTGCTCCCTGCTCGGTGTCACCCAGATGAACAGCACTCAAGTGTAAAATGTGCTTACCAAGGTCAGGTTCTTGTGATGACTTGCCTTTGGCGACTAATGCCAGTTGTAACAGACTGAGTCTCAGCAGCCCCCACAAAGTCACATTGGTACATGTGTGAGGGCAGTCACTGAAAGCAGGAATCATAATTTGGGAGTGGGAGATGCCCTTCAGGGCTCTGGGTGTCAGATAGGCCGAACCTCTTGTGCCCATCAGAGATGACCTCCTCCTGGCATCTTAATATCAGTGGGTTTATGGGATACCCCTTCAAAAGGAGTCCTTATGGAGTCTTGAAATTTGCTATAGGTTACATAATTCTTACAGATAGAGGTAGGTTGCCAAGTGTTTCTCAAATTTAATGCATAAAGGAAAGGAGACAGCCACTGGGACAGAGGTATTTAATGCCCAGGGGACCCAGGACATAATGTGAATTCCTTGAAATTGTGCCTGTTTCTACAGAGAAAGTCAGGGACTTGGTGGAACTTTCAGTAAGATTTTGACCTCCAGAAAGGTTCAGAGTGTTTGTAGTAAAGTATGAGATGTGAAGTTCACTTAGCTTGGATAATCATTTTGGAAATATAATGAGTGTAAGCAGAGAGAGACATTGAAAGAATTGAAGAGGACAGGCAGAGGGAAGAGAGGTATCCATTTATAAATTGTGTAATCTAACAGCACTAAAAGGGATCCTTGAAGGTTTCTAGTAGGGTTTTTCTTTGCAGGCTTTCTTCTTGAACTTCATATAATACTTGTTTTTGTGTTGGGAATGACTCCTGCTGAAGGCCACCTTGGCGGTGCTTGGTTAACTTTTGCAAGCTCAATGCATCAGAGAGATGCCTGCTGCAAACCTGGTATCCGGGGTCTGTGTGACTTCAGCCTGAAATATAATAAATAGTTTTCTACTTCTTTTTCTGGGATCTCCTTTGCCATGGTTATCCACATTTTTCTGCATCTGGGGATTATGATAGTGAGATCAGGGGACATGCTTATCCAGAGGACAGTGGAGGAACCGTTAGGTTATGAATGCTTCATCTCAGCTTTCACAACACACCGCGGACCTTGGGACTGCTCAGCAGTGCTCTGCTTCCATGCCTTCACTCTGACCGGGAGATGAGATTGCTGAATAAGTGTGTAGATAATTTACAAATACAAAGCATCATAGCTGCTAAATGATCGGGTAGGAGAGAGTACGTAGGACAGGTCAGTAGTGGTGCTCACACTGCCTGGGCTGCGTATTGTACTTAGGAACAGAAGGTTTTCTTTTTTTCTTTTTTATTGTTTAAGTACAGTTGTCTCCATTTTTCTGCCACCATTTTCCCCTGCCCCACCTATCCCCACCTCCCGCCCTTAATCCTACCCGCCTTTGGCTTTTACCATGGGTCCTTTATACATGTTCCTTGACGACCCTTCCCCTTTTTTCACCTGTTGTTCCTTTTCCTCCTCCCCGCTGGTTACTGTCAGTTTGGAACAGAAAGTTTTCTATTGAGTCAATAGATAGAGCTAGGGAAGCCATGGTGTTGCTGGGCTTGACAGTTGCAAAGGTCACTTCTCCATCTCCCATAGCAGAATATAAGGCAGTGCTTTAGAGACTGGGCATTAGGGCAGGGAGGACTCATCCTAAACACTCTGCAGACTCAATCTATATTTGCATTTTTAATTGAATTTATTGGGGTAACATTGATTAATAAAATAATATAGGTTTCAGGTGCCATTCTACAATACATCATTTATGTATTGTAGTGTGTGCTCGTCACCCCAATCAGGTCTCCCTCTATCATCATTTACCCGCCTTTTACCATCTTCTACCTCCCCCACCCCCTTTCCCTACCATATTGTTGTTTGTATACATTTACTTTTTAAAAGTTGCAGGTTCTGTTCTGATCTAATATTTACCTGCTGTTATGTTCCAAGAAAAATGATGCTTTTGGCTTTCTTTATTTCTAAACTTGGGTTGAGCTGCATTTACCCAGTACAGTGACTGGGCAGAGAGTTCTATTTCCTGTGGTGTTAGTCTGGCAACTGCCACACATCCCATCACATTACTCCTCAATCTCTCTGCACCCTCATTAATTTCATAAAAATAAGAAAATGCATGAGATTCTTGAATCATTTGAAAAAAGTTGTTTCATGGGTCTATGTGGGTTTGTGATGTGTTTTTTAGTGTTTACAAGATATATGGGTGCTTTTGAGACCTCATGAAAGGACTTGTTACCACCTAGTATTGTTATGTTTAGTTTTTGACCCTCATTGGTTCTCAAATATTCTGCTTCTCCTTTTTAAAACAGTTGTGGTAAAATAAACATAAAATGAAGGGTTTGGAACCCTTGTGCACTGCTGGTGGGAATGAAAAATGGTTGGTACAGCTGCTATGTGGAAAACAGTGTTTTAACTGTTTTTAAGTGTACAATTCAGTGGCATTAACTACGTTCATATTGTTTTACAACTATTACCACCATCCATCCCCAGAACTGTTTTCATCTTGAAAACTCAAACTTTTTACCCATTGAACACTAACTCCCCATTTACCCCACCCCAGCCCCTGGCAACCACCGTTATTCTGTAACTATGAACTTGACTGCTCTAGGTTCAAACTTGATGCCTAATATAAGTGGCATCATATAGTATTTATGGTTTTGTGGCTGACTTATTTCACTTAGCATATCCACGTGGCCTATCCTCAAGGTTTGTCCATGTTGTAGCATGTGCCAGAATTCCCTTCTCTTTTAAGAATAAATAATATTTTATTGTATGGATAGGCCACATTTTATGTATTCACCTGTCTGTCAATGGACACTAGGCTTGCTTTCACCTTTGGCTATTGTGAATAATACTGCTATATACTTGGGTATCCAAATATCTCTTCTAGTCCCTGCTTTCAGTTCTTTGGATGTCCTCATTTTTTAAAAAAATTAAGCTCCCTGAATTTATTCTTTTAAAGCATACTCTCAGATACCATTAGGAATTCAAAAGAAAGGTACACTGAAGTATGGAGGTGATCTACTTGAAATTACAAGATTTGCAAATATGAGCTAATTAAAGGTAGTCAAAGACAGAACAGAATTGAGAGCTCTGCTTTATTGTAGAGGTAATAAATATTATTAGAGGCCAGCAAGTCTTTAGTATACATTTCTTAGTGAGGCATTATTTTTTGGACAAAACTCCAGGTAGGGCTGGATGACTGACTTTCAGGAACAACCCACTTGGCCTGAAAGTTGCTCTTGTGTTGTCAGAGCTGCTCACAAGGGAGACAGGAAATGTGAAGAAATGGAAAAATGAGAAATTTCCTGGCCAGACTCTTGTTTTTTTTTCTGAAAATTAGAAAAATCCTGAATTGTGACCTTTTAAGATAATAATACATTATTTATAAAGAATTCTTCAAGATTTTTATGGGACTAACATAAAACAATCATATGCAGTAGGAAGGTTTTCATGTTAAGTTTACGGTATGAAATCATTGCAGTGCCGTCTGTGTGGTATGGCAGCTTTTAAGGGTAGGTTCCTACCTGCTGTGCCTCCATTTTCTTTCGTGCGTGAAATGTCCCATCAGATCAAGAAATGAAACTAGTATGTGAGAGGATAGAGAAGCTCGTTTCAATCTGGGCAAACTTTGGCTTTTAAAAGTGTGTGGAGATGTTTGCGTTACCAAGCAAAGAAGCTGTTGTTGGAAGAGGAGCAGTGGGAAAATACAAAGGATCACAACCAGATGTTTTTGATAAAAATTTGTCTTTAACACACATACAGAGCTCTAGCTGTGTGCTGGGCTGTCTACAGGGTACTTGGACACAAAGATGAATGGGAAACAGGCTCTGCCTTACAGAGGGACTCATGATCTGATGGAGAAGACCCACAAGTATGTGTGTAGTCCTAGTCTGTAGTAACATGTACTTAGCACATTGTGCTGAGGGGATTCAGGGCAGAGATATTTGTGTACACCTGTTTAGAAAGATTTGTGGATATGCTAACATAAGTAATGACTTTTGAAGTGGGTCTTAAAGGGTAAACTGTAGTTTTCCAGTTGAACAAATGTAAGGAGAGATCATTCTGAGCACAGGGGAAAGCTCACATAGTTGCCTAGATGTGAGAAATCTAACAGTGTATTAGAGGGAATAGCAAATATGGTTGGGATGTAGGGTACATGGTAAGGAAGGTGACAGATAAAGATAGAGTTGGAATAGAAAGTTGGGGCCAGACCATAAAGTATTTGAATGCTGTGTGTAGATTATCCTGTAAAGTAACGAGTACCATTTTGGGCTTTTTAAGGAAGATGTCATTAGATATGTGTTTAGGGAAGTCAAGCCTGCTGGCCCTGGGTAGGAGGGAATGGAGGGCAGAAATAGAAGCTGAGACCAGTCAGAAAGAATAGTGAGGAGGCTCTTTCAGGGCAGAGATGAAAAGGCTTGAACTAGGCAGCTTTGACAGAGAGGAGGGAGCAAATGTGGCTTCCAAAATGACTTTGGGCTTAGGTAACTGAGATGACGGTGTGAGCTGAGATAAGCAACCTAGACAGATAAAGTAAAGTGAACTTAGACAGATACTTGCAAAGTAAAAGACAGATAAACCAGGAGGTGGAGCTTACTTAGGGTGAGACTCCTTAACTGACAAGCCTAGGACATCCATGGAGAGATGGATAGACAGTAGTTAGACAGCAGTCTGAGGCTGGGAGATGTTGCGATAACAAGATGTAGATTTGGGAGTCATCAGCACATGGCAAGATTATCCCAAAGATATAGAACAAATAAGAGAGCAGGTCTTCTGAAAGGGTGTGAAAGTCACAAATATATAACTGCCTTATGATGGTTATGTATTCTGTTGTCAAGTTTTTGTCTGTCTCTCACGAGTTGTTAGGAAAAAGTTGTTAAGCTTTAACATTTAGTACTGTGTATCTTCTTTTTTTTTCCACTTTATTTTTTAAAATATATTTTATTGATTATGCTATTATAGTTGTCCTCTTTCCCCCTTTCTTCCCCTTCAGCCCCAGTCCCCCCCATTCCCTGCCCTTTAGTTTTTGTCCATAGGTCATACACATAAGTTCTTTGTCTTCTACATTTCCTATACTATTCTTAACCTCCCCCTGTCTGTTTTCTACCTACCATTTATGCTACTTATTCTCTGCACCTTTTCCTCCTCTCTTCCCCTCCCACTCCCCTGTTGATATCCCTCCATGACTTATATAAGTCCCTTTAACGTTTCATATAATAAAGGCTGGGTGATGATGAACTCCTTGAACTTGACCTTATCTGAGAAACACTTTATCTGCCCTTCCATTCTAAATGATATCTTTGCTGGATAGAGTATTCTTGGATGTAGGTCCTTGCCTTTCATGACTTGGAATACTTCTCTCCAGCCCCTTCTTGCCTGCAAGGTCTCTTTTTTTTAAAAAAAAAGATTTTATTTATTTATTTTCAGAGAGAGGAGAAGGGAGGGGAGAAAGAGCAATGTATGGTTGCCTCTCACATGGCCCTCACTGGGGACCTGGCCCGCAACCCAGGCATGTGCCCCGACTGGGAATCAAACCGGGACCCTCTGGTTCCCAGCCTGCGCTCAATCCACTGAGCCACACCAGCCAGGCTCTCTTCTGAGAAATCAGCTGACAGTCTTATGGGAATTCCTTTGTAGGTAACTGTCTCCTTTTCTCTTGCTGCTTCTAAGATTCTCTCCTTATCTTTTATCTTGGGTAATGTAATTATGATGTACCTTGGTGTGTTCCTCTTTGGGTCCAACTTCTTTGGGACTCTCTGAGCTTCCTGGACTTCCCGAAAGTCTATTTCCTTCACCAGCTTGGGGAAGTTCTCCTTCATTATTTGTTCAAATAAGTTTTCAGTCCCTTGGTATTCCTCTTCTCCTTCTGGCACCCCTATGACTTGGATGTTGGGACGTTTAAAGATGTCCTGGAGGTTCCTACGCCTCTCCTCAGTTTTTGGAATTCTTGTTTCTTCATTCTTTTCTGATTGGATGTTTTTTTCTTTCTGCTCGTCCACTCCATTGATTTGAGTCCAAGTTTCCTTCTCAACCCTACTGGTTCCCTGCAGATTTCTCCTCATTTCCTTTATATTATCCTTCATTTGTTCAAGTAATTGTGACAGTCTTTCTTTGAATCCTGTGAGCATCCTGATTACCAGTGTTTTGAACTGTGCATCTGATAGGTTGGCTATCTCTTTGTGGCTTAGTTGTATTTTTTCTGGAGCTTTGATGTGTTCTTTCATTTGGGCCATTTTTTTCCTCAGTGTGCCTGTTACTTTAAGGGGCGGAGCCTTAGGCGTTCACCAGGGCGGGGTAACCCACATTGTTGTGTTGTGACGCTGTCTGTGGGGGTGGGGCCTGAGAGAACAATGGCATTTGCTCTGTTCTCCACACTTCCCCAGCTACCCACAAGCAAGTTGGGCCCTTCTTTGCTGGCTCTGGGGTGAGTGGACAGACCTGCACAGTTCCAAGTCCCTGTGGGTCTCCCCACTGAACTCTCCTGTGAGGCCAGGAGTTCCTCTCATGGCCGCCTCCACCCTCACAGGTGTTTTCAATCGGTGGTTTGAGGCTTTATTTCCCCGCGTTGGTGGGCCGTGCAGTCTGTTCTCCTCCCCAGCTTTTCCTCCCGGTTTATCTGCATGATAATGAGGGACCGCCCAGTCCACCAGTCTCAGCCCCGGTTTCACCAAGTGCGCCTTCTGCGTTTTGGCCAGGCGCGCCCACCACGGGCCTCTCCGGGCAGCTGGAGCGTTGCCGGTACCACTCCACAAACTGCGTGCTGCCGAGTGCTCTCCACCCGGCTCCACCCCGCTTACCGGTCTGGATGAACATGTCTTCTTTAACTCCTTGGTTGCGGACTTCCACTCAGTTCAGTTTTCTGTCAGATCTGGCTGTTTTTGTTTTTTAAATTGTTGTTTTTCCTCTTTTGGTTGTGCGAGGAGGCATAGGGTGTCTACCTACGTCTCCATCTTGGCCAGAAATCCACTGTGTATCCTTTTAACTCATCAGTACAGCCTTAGAGATTTTCCCCTTGGTTATACCCATTATCCAAGTATTTCCTGACTATATCTGGGTGTCTTAGGCCTGCTGCAACTCACACTCATTGTTTTATATACCATCTAAAAAATTAGCTCAAGCAGTGTATATTATAGTCAGCCTTCAATTTGTGTGATTTTGGCCAGTGGACTCCTGGTTTCAAAATCCCCTGACATAATATTCTGCCTTCTTCTTATAATTACTTAGAAGTACTTTTAAGAATTTCATCCCATTTGTCATCATGCCTCAATAAAGCTGGGGAAAAAAGAACTTTGCCCCATTTTAAAATGTATTTAGAAAGATTTTACTGTTGATGGTCTGCAATTAAAAATTGGGAGCACTCAAAAGCTTTGTAATCAATCTTCTTTCACAAATATATTTTAACAAATATTACTTTATTAATACTTGGTCAAAGGTAAGAATAAAATGGGACTTGCATTCTATATCTCCTGGGTTTGATCTGATATAGAGAAGTGAAAATGAATTCTGCTTCATTTTGGAAGGTGGGTGAGGTGGTGGGGGACATCTTTCGGATAAACAATGTACTCTTGGCCTGTGCATACTTGTTACATTCTTGTCTCTTGCCCTGGCTATAAGATTTGACTTTGTTGAGTAGGCTCATACTTTTTCTCCATCATCTGCTCTCATATTATGTAGAAGAAGCTCAAATTATTATTATTATTATTATTCTGATTTTAGATGGAACTTAGTGTGGGTGAATGGAGAATACTTATTTTGAGGAATTTGACTTAGTCTAAGTTAAAATCAGATGATTGGATATTTATTTCAGAGAAAATGTTAGTATTTTAAACTTTTGCAATTGAGAATAATTAGTAGAAGATCAATTAAAAACAATGCTTATATTGGTTTAATGCAGAGAAAAATGTTAAAAAACTTTGTATCAAAGGAGTCAGAGATTAAGACAGAATTTACCTGGGTAGCTCATTTTAGGTTAATCATTTGTTTATAGAATTTTTAGACAATCTAATATAGACCTAGAAACCATCAGATAAATGACCAACTACTGTTCTTATTATCTCCAAAATAATTATTCTATTCTGTGAAGAAGGTGGAATGGGAATAATTATCAATT
Source organism: Micronycteris hirsuta (assembly GCA_004026765.1). NCBI lineage: Eukaryota > Metazoa > Chordata > Mammalia > Chiroptera > Phyllostomidae > Micronycteris > Micronycteris hirsuta. The sequence goes on from PVJI01007050.1 coordinate 47,610, forward strand.
TAGATTCTTCTCACATTTTGAACTGAAGATGTACTTCAGCAGCAATTCTAATAGTGTTCTGTGGGTTTCTCTCTTTTTTTTTTAACATTTTATTCATTTATTCTAGAGACAGGGGAAGGGAGGGAGACAGAGAGGGAGAGAAACAGCAATGTATGGTTGCCTCTCACATGGCCCTCACTGGGGACCCGGCCCGCAACCCAGGCATGTGCCCTGATGGGGAATAGAACCGGGACCCTCTGGTTCCCAGCCCGCGCTCAATCCACTGAGCTACACCAGCCAGGGCTGTGGGTTTCTCTTTAATTGATAAAATATAACAGTTTTATAGTTCTTCAGCTAAATGTAAGTAGAATATAACCCAGAATAAATTAGGCAAATGCCCTAACTTCAATTTCAGATACAAGTGAAATGATCCCTTTTTAGCCACCTTTCATCATGTTAGCCCAAATTACACCAATAAATGTCTATTCCATATCTGTTTAAAGCATAAGAATTTACTGTAATTGAAAGATTTAACTTTGACCATCCATATTAGAGTTGTTTACACTAAAACTATCTCAAGCGTACAGCAAAGGAGAATTTAATTGATGATAGGGCCAGTTATCCAACTTTGGCTATGTCACACTAAAACATTGCTGAAATGATATAATTTCAATAATATTTAAAAAAGGATCCATAAAGGAATTACCACAATAGTGTGATTACAAATGAAAAATGTTTTAGAAACCACTGCTACAAGGTGAATCAAGGGTCATAGGTCATAATAACAGTCCTATGAACTGTGGCAATTGTTCATACCTTCTGTCCTTTGGTGACATTAAAGCATTAATAATTCAACTACTGATACAATTTCCTACTTAGAAGCATTTAAAATACCACCTAGAAAAAAATAAACAAAGACGGAGCTTTGGCAGAAGAACTAAAACACTGTGGAAATGGCAGCATCCAATTCTTTGGACATTTGCAGTTGGGGGCTTTTGGAAAGCCAGGTGGACTTCATAAGAACTCGGGCTCTGAAACAATTCAGAATGCTCCACTGCTTGGTATTTTCCACATTACTTTAAGGATTTCATCTTTTTTTTTAAATTTTATTTTATTTTTGTTCAATTACAGTTATTTGCATCCTCTCCCTTCCCCTCCTCCCTTCCCCTCCAGCCCCCTCCCCCCCAGCCTCCCTCCTCCACCCCCTTAGTTCTGTCCATGTGTCCTTTACAGTGATTCCTGAAAACCCTTCTCCCCATTGTCCCCTCCCCCCCTCCCCTGTCTATTGTTAGACTGTTCTTAATCAAGGTGGATAAAAGACTTAAATGTAAGTCGTGACACCATAAAAGTTCTAGAGGAAAACATCGATAGGAAAATCTCAGACATTCCACGCAGCAATATCTTCAATGATATGTCCCCTAGAGCTAGGGACATAAAGGAAAGAATACTTTAAGGATTTCAACACTAGGCCTGTTTATCAGTTGTTTTGAGTATACTCTAAGCTCATATTATATTATTCTAAGAGTAAAATAATTCAGTTCAAGAATATTATAGTGGTTGACTGCTTAGGAATTTAAATCACGTCATCTTTTTTTTCTCATTTGTCTCTATTGTATAGATGGATAAACTGAATGAGAGATTATGTGAGGCATATAATAGTATTTATGATAACTATTACAGTGTTAGAAGGGATTAATAGAGTATTGTATATTGCAACATATTAAACTGTTCAAGGATTCATAAATAGAAAATGTAAGTAAGATTTAGTATTATTAGTTGGCTAATTGTCAACTAATAATTTTAAACCTTCTTTAGGAGTGTTATGTGTCTTTAATCTACAGTTGAATTAAAAAAAAAAACCTGACTCCATCTTTTACGAACTTTAGTTTTTAGTGGAGAAAGCATAAATAGGACCGTGGTTAAAAATGGCTAGTTGTCCACTCTAAAACTTTGCAAAGTACAGACTTGCAGATACAGACAGAGAACAGACTGATGGTTGCCAGAGTAGAGGAGAGTTGGGGGGCTGAGTGAAAAAGGTAAAGGGAGTGAGAAGTACAAATTGGTAGTTACAGAGTAGTCATGGAGATATAAAATACAGCATAGGTATTATAGTCAATAATATTGTAATAATAATGTATGGTGCCAGGAGGGTACTGGAAATATTGGGAGTGGGGGAGATACTTTGTAAAGTACATGATTGTCTAACCACTATGCTCTACACTTGAAACTAATACAAAATAATATTGAATGTGAACTGTAATTGAAAAATAAAATTAAAAAAATTTCAAAGTAAAAGACAGATAAATCATTGGTGCAATCATGCAGGGCCCATCTATCCCTGTCTTAGAGATCTGTACTCACTTGTAGATCCAGCTGTGCCCAGTCCTGAGTCATGGGACTGCCATGGAGAGACAAAGCTGTGGAGAGAACAGCTGGATTGCAGACCATCAGATGTAAACTCTTCCTTGCTGAAGCTGGGTGCTTGAGCTTCTTGGGGTGAAAAATTATGCTCAAGAATAGGCTTCCTCCTTCTTGAAGAAGAACCACACTCGATCTCAGCCTTTCATATGAACGTTGGGGAATCACATGAGAGGTACAACAGCCTATGGGGGAACCACTCGGACGTTCTGTATGTTTGGTTTAGGACAACAAGACTGATTCTCTGCAGTGTTTGTGTAGCTTTCCTACATCTAGTTTGTGTAGTTCTAGTGCATTGGTAGATTTGGTGTCAGGAACTGGGTGGGACTATACCACTGGCAAAGATTTTCAGTGCTCTTGACTGTAGCTGGAGGAGCAAGCAGGGCCGTGCCAGTTGATGCCTCCTCTTGGCTGATGGGGGCATCCATTCCTTCCACTGACTATTATCAGACTGAATGACTTTATTTCCCCACGATAATCAGGGACTTTAGTCCCTTGATCCTTGAAGAGAAAAAGGAACGGGGGATTCCCTTCTGTCCATGGTTCTTCATAGAAAAGTTTTCATACTTTGGGTGCCTAAAATGTTTAGCTTGTAGTCAGTGTGATACTTCTTTGTATAAATTTGACTGGGCCACGGGGTTCCCAGATTGACATTTCTGGGTGTGTCTGTGAGTGTTTCCAGGTGAGGTTAGCATTTGAGTTGGTAGACTTGGTATAGTTTTCCCTCTGCAGTGTGGGTGGACATCATCCAGTCCACTGAAGGTCTGTATAGAACAAAAGGTAAATGCTTCCACTGCTTCCTGCATGCCTGCTTCAGCTGTGACATTGGTCTTCTCCTGCCCTTTGACTGGGATTTATACCATTGACTCCCCAGTTCTCAGGATTTTGGACTCAAACTGGAATTATATCACTGGGTTTCCTAAGTTTGCAGCTTGCAGATGGCAGATCATGGAACTTCTCAGCGTCCACAATTGTATCATCCTTTTCCTCATCTCTCTCTCTCTTTCCCCTATTAGCTCTGTTACTTTGGAAAGCTCTGATAAATACACTGAGTTTAAGTGTTTGTCAGAGCAGCCTCTTCATTAATCTGATTTTGTGTGTATCCTAAGCATTCTCCTATAATCTTACCATCTACCTTAATATGTAACTTTTTCTGGATAAAATAGTCCTGAAGCCATTAAAACACTATCCAATTGTTGTTTGGCCAGAAGAATTGATAGCTATTAAAGATTCCATTTATTTACTTTCTTTAGTTTTCTCCTTTTCTTTATATATTCTATAGGCAGGTGTTCTTTAAAATATGTATATATGCATGCATGCATGTTTTAGGCATCATTTTATGCCTTATTCCTATACTAGTACATTCATATTTTCTTTGATAAGCAAAATCAGTGGATTTTGAGAATTCTGTTGTTTATCATCAGATGTGTGGCCTATTCCTTATTTGTGGGCAGGAAGATATCTTTACATCTTACATTTAGTAAGCCTTCTATTCCTAAAACAACTCAAATTTAGTAAGATATAAAACTAAATAGAAGTCATACACTAGGTAATGAAAAAGCCTTCTATTCCTAAATTAAACCATAGCCAATTTATGTCAAACCTTTTCCTCTAACGTAGGCCTATAAATATATAAGAGGTTATAGTCTACATAAGGATTATCATTGTGAGCACCAGTGACCAAGTCCAGGGACCTTGTTTTGTACTGAGGCTTTCTGGGAGAAAGTCAGCCCACACAGGGGCCACATCTGGATCTGTTGTGACACATGGGGAATTTAATTTCCTGTGACTAACTGAACTCGAAGTATTTTCTCAGTTAACAGGCAATAAAAACATAAAAGAAACTATAAAGGACTATCAAGACTGGATGCTTGAGCCTCTAAAAGAGTCCCTCAAGAGAGTATGTTTGAATAGTGGTGTACGTATTCATGCTCTTCCCTCCTCCCCTCCGCCTGCCTGTGTCCACTGACATCTTGATACCTCTCCAACTGAAGCTCAATCTTTCATTCTCCAGAAAACAAAATGATAAATGGCAAAACACCTTCTCTGCCACCAAGAGGGACATCTGAAGGCAAAATAAATTTTTAGTTTTTTCACTCTTTTTAGTCATTCATTCATCATTCATTCAATAAATCATTATTGAGTACTTGTTGATTGAAACCATATAGTTGTGAGTGTGTGAAACGCAGAGTTTATTCTTGTATTATTATTTATTAATATTGTGTTATATTACATTTGAACAACTGTAAACCTACTTTTGCCCCACCCTGTATCACTCCTGGCAAAAGCATTTTATAAATTGAATTGTGTAGTTGGAAAACCTTAGGCCCAGTCAGCTGCAATGATTTGCTTGTGGTTACAGAGCATGTAAATGGAACTGCAAGGACCTGACTCTGGTCTCTGGGGCCCTTGGGTACCTTTCACCTTGTCACAGGCTCATCCCTTCTTTCTACAGCAAACACTGTAGGCTGGCCTGGTCTGAACTGCAGCTGATTTATTCCAAACAGTAACAACTAAGATCTTAAGATTATTAGCAGCAATATAGGTCACATTCAATATAAAAGTAATTTAACATAACAGTTCTTAAACAGAACTCCTGAATTTTATCAAAGCAATGTTTCTGAGGAATAAAAATGTGCCATTTCATAACCAGTGTAATTTTCTCCTGTACTCTTTTTTGTCTATTTAATTTTAGTATATATTTTTTCCGTTACTATTACATGCCATACACCCTCTTACTCCCCAACCCCTGCCCCAATCACCACGCTGTTGTCCATTTCCAGGAGTCCTTTTTTTTCCCCATGACATGCCCACTCCCTAACCACTCTTCCTCCAGAGCTGTCAGCCTACTCTCTATCTATGAGTCTGTCTCTATTTTGCTTGTTAGTTCTATTTGTTCATTAGATTCCATGTACGAATGAAATAGTATGGTATTTGTCTTTCTCTGACTTGCTTATTTCACTTAGCCTAGAGTTTTCCAGGTCTATCCATGCTGTCACAAAGGGTGACATTTTCTTCTTGTTTATGGCCAAGTATTATTCCATGTATAAGTATGCCATTGTTGTTTTATCCACTCATCTACTGATGGACACTTGGGCTGCTTCCATATCTTGGCTATTGTAAATAATGCTGCAAAAAATATAGGGGTGCTTATATTCTTTCAAATTAATGTTTCAGGTTTCCTCAAATAAATTCCAAGAAGTGGAATCTCTGGGTCATAAGGCAGTTCTCTTTTTAATTTTTTGAGGTTACTCCATACTGCTTTTCACAGGGGCTGCACCAATATGCATTCCCACCAACAGTGCAAAAGGACTCTCCTTTTCCACATCCATGTCAGCACTTGCTTGTTGATTTATTGAGGATGGTCATTCTAACAGGTGTGAGGCAGTAGCTCATTGTGGTTTTAATTTGAATTTCTCTGATGATTAATGACTATGAGCATCTTTTCATATGTCTATTTGTCACCTGTATGTCTTCTTTGGAGAAGTCTATTTAGGTCCTTTGCTTATTCTTTAATTGGGTTGTTTGTTTTTTTGGTGTTGAGTTTTATAAGTTGTTTATAAATTTTGGATATTAACCCCTTATCAGATGTACTAGTGAATATGTTCTTCCATTATGTGGGTTGTCTTTTTATTTTGTTGATGGTTTTCTTTGATGTGCAAGAACTTTTTAGTTTGATGTAGTCCTATTTATTTATTTATTTTATTTCTTATTTCTCTTTTTTATTGTTGTTCAAGTATAGTTCTCTCCATTTTCCCAACACCACTTTCCCCTGCCCCACCCACCCCTACCTCTCACCCTCAATCCTACCCTCCTTTGGCTTTGTTTATGGGTCATTTATACATGTTCCTTGTCCACCCTTCCCCTAATTTCCCCCATTATCCCCTTCCACGCCCTCTGGTTACTGTCAGTTTGTTCTTTATTTAAATTCTCTGGTTATATTGTGCTTGCTTGTTTGTTTTGCTGATTGGTTGTACTTATAGGTGAGATCATATGGTATTTATCTTCCACTGCCTGGCTTATTTCATTTAGCATAATGCTCTCCAGTTCCATCCATGCTGTCGCGAAGGGTAGGAACTACTTCTTTCTACTGCATAGTATTCCATTGTGTAAATGTACCAGTTTGTTGATCCACTCATTTACTGATGGACACTTAGGTTGCATCTAACACTTGGCTATTATAAATTGTGCTGCTATGAACATTGGTGTGCATAGGTTCTTTGTGATTGGTGTTTCAGGATTATTTGGGTATAATCCTAGCAGTGGAATTGCCAGGTCAAAAGGCAATTCCATTTTTAGTTTTTGGAAGGAATTCCACACTGTTTTCCACAGTGGCTGTATCAGTCTGCATTCCCACCACCAATGTACTAGAGTTCCTTTTTATCCACAATCTCGCCAGCACTTACTGTTTGTTTTTTTAAGTATATTTTATTGATTATGCTATTACAGTTCCCACATTTTTTTCTCTCCTTTATCCCTTCTCCGCCCTGTACCCCCTCCCCCCAATATGCCCCCATCCTCTTATTTCATGTCTGTGGGTTGTACATATAAGTTCTTTGGCTTCTCCGTTTCCTATATTATCTTAACCTCCCCCTGTCTATTTTATGCCTACCTATTGTGCTTCTTATTCTCTGTACCTTTTTCCCCCTATTCGCCCCCTCCTCTTTCCCACTGATAACCTTTCATGTGATCTCCATTTCTGTGATTCTGTTCCTGTTCTAGTTGTTTGCTTAGTGTTTGTTTCTAAACAGCGTTGTGGCACTATCTTTGGGGGGAGGGTCAGAGAGGGAAAAATACTGCTCGCTCCTTCTGCTCTAGCTCCACTTTCCAACGAATCCTCCTGTGAGACTGGGTTTTTCTCCCACCTTTGAAACCCTCACAATATTTTACAGTTAGAGATTTTGAGTCTTTAGTTTCCCAGTCAGCCAGCCCCACCTCATCCATGCAGTCCTCCACCTTGCTGCAGTCCTCTCCAACGGGCTTCCTGTCTCTGCCCCTCCTACTGGTCTAAATGAATGTTTATTTACTCCTTGGTTGTTGGAGTTCCATGCAGTTTGATTTTCTGTCAGTTCTGGTTTTTTATTGTTCTTAAATTTGTTGTTATCCTTCTTTTGGTTGTGCGAGGAAGCTAAGCATTTCTACATATGCCTCTGTCTTGGCCCGGAATCCTTATTGTTTGTTGATTTGTTTTGGATGGTCATTCTGACCGCTGTGAAGTTGTATCTCATTGTGGTTTTCATTTGCATCTCTCTGAAGGCTAATGAGGATGAGCATCATTCCATATGTCTCTGGGCCCTCTGTATGTCCTCCTTGGAGAAGTGTCTGTTCAGGTCCTTTGCCCATTTTTAATTGGATTGTTTGTCTTCCCGGAGGGGAGTCATGTGAGCTCTTTGTTATATTTTCAAGAGAGATCAAACCCTTGTCCAAGATATCAATGGCAAATATATTTTCCCATATGGTTGTTTACCTTTCCATTTTGCTAGTGTTTTCTTTAGCCATGCACAAGCCTTTTATTTTGATGAAATCCCATTTGTTTATTCTTTCCTTTATGTCCCTTACTCTAGGGGACATATCAGTGAAAATATTGCTGTGTGGAATATCTGAGATTTTCCTGCCTATATTATTCTCTAGGACTTTTATGGTGTCATGACTTATATTTAAGTCTTTTATCCACTTTGAGTTTATTTTTGTGTATGGTATAAGTTGGTGGTCGAGTTTCATTTTTTTTGCATATAGCTGTTTAGACTCCCAACACCATTTGTTGAAGAGGCTATTTTTACTCCATTTTATGCTTCTGCCCCCTTTTTTGAATATTACATGGGTTTATTTCTGGGCTCTCTATTCTGTTCCTTTGATTTATGTGTCTCTTCTTGTCTCAGTACCACACTGTTTTGATTACAGTGGCCTGTAATATAGTTTGATGTCAGGTATTATCCCTCCTACTTCGTTCTTCTTAATGTTACTCAGCTACTTGGGGTCGTTTATGGTTCCATATACGTTTTCAAAATGTTTGTTCTATGTCTGTGAAATAGGTCATTGGTATTTTAATAGAGATTTTGTTGAGTCTATAAATTGCTTTGGGTAGTATGGACATTTTGATGATGTTAATTTTTCCATTCCATGAACATGGTAAATGCGTCTATTTATTTGTGTCTTCCTTAATTTCTTTCGGTGTTGTGTAGTTTTCTGAGTACAGGTCTTGTACCTCCTTGTTTATGTTTATTCCTAGGTACTTTATTCTTCTTGTTCCTCTAGTAAATGGAATTTTTTTCCTGATTTCTGTTTCACATATTTCATTATTCGTGGACAAAATGCCTTTCATTTCTGAAGATTGACTTTGTTTCCCTCTGCTTTGCAAAGTTCATTTATTACGTCAAGTAGTTTTTCGGTGGAGTTAATAGAGTGTTCTATGTACACTATCATGCCATCTGCAAACAATGACAGTTTTACTTCCTCCTTTCCAATTTGTATGCCTTTTATTTCTTTTTCTTGTCTGATGACCTTGGCTGGGACTTTTAATACTATGTTGAATAGAAGTGGTGAAAGCAGGCACTCTGTTCTTGTTCCTGATCTTAGTGAGAAAGCTTTTAGTTTTTGCCCATTAAATATGATGTTGACTGTATTTTTTTTGTATATGGCCTGTATTATGTTGAGGTATACTCCCTCTATGCCCACTTTGCTGAGTGTTTTGATCATTAATGGGTGCTGTACCTTATCAAATGCTTCTTCCGCATCTATTAATGAGATCATGTGATTTTTGTCTTTCCTTTTGTTTATGTGGTGTATTACATTTATTGATTTGGGAATGTTGTACCATTCTTGCATCCCTGGGTGAATCTCATTTGATCATGGTGTATCATCTTTTTAATGTATTGCTGGATGCAGTTTGCCAATATTTTGTTGAGGATTTTATCATCTATGTTCATCAGCGATATTGGCCTGTAGTTTTATTTCTTTTTTGTGTCTTTGTCTGGTTTTGGGATTAGTATAATACTGGCCTCATAAAAAGAGTTTGGGAGTCTGCTCTCTTCTTGGATTTTTTGGAATAGTCTGAGAAAGATAGGTGTTAGCTCTTCCTTAAATATTTTTGAAGTTCTCCTGTGAAACCATCCAGTCCAGGAATTTTGTTTGCAGGGAGTTTTTTTTTATTACTGCTTCAGTTTCTCCAGCTGTTATCAGTCTGTTCAGCTTTTAGCTTCTTCTTGATTGAGCTTTGGAGGATTATATTTTTCTAGAAATTTCTCTAATTCACCCTGGTTTTAAAATTTCTTGGCATATAGTTGTTTATAGTAATTTCTTACAGTCGTTTTGTATTTCTGTGTTATCAGTTGAATTTCTCCTTTTTCAATTCTAATTTTATTTATTTGGGTCTTCTCTATTTTTATCTTCATGACTCTGCTTAATGGCTTGTCAATTTCCTTTATCTTTTCAAAGAACCAGTTCCTGAATTTATCGATCCTTTGTATTGTTCTTTTAGTCTATGTCATTCTATTCTGCTTGATTATTTCCTTCTTCCTACTCACTTGGGCTTTGTTTGTTGTTCCTTCAGTTCTTGTAGATGTGGGGTCAGGTTGTTTATTTCAAATGTTTGTATCTTTTTTAGGTAGGACTGTATTGCTATGAACTTCCTTCTCATGACTGCCTTTGCTGTGTCCCATAGGTTTTGGACTATTGTGTGTTCATTTTCATTTGTTTCCAGAAACTTTGATTTCTTCCTTGATGTCATTATTAACCCATTACTTGTTTCATAGCATGCTATTCAGTCTCCACAAATTTGAGTGTTTTTGAGTTTTTTCCTTAAGGTTTGTTTCTAATTTCATGCCCTTGTGGTCAGAGAAAGTGCTTGATATGATTTCAATTTTCTTGAATTTGTTGAGGCTTGTTTTGTGTCCTGTCATATGGTCTACCTTTGCAAATGTTCCATGTATGTTTGAAAAGAATGTATATTTTTCTTTGGGATGAACGGTTCTATATATGTCACTTAAGTCCACTAGATGTAATGTGCTGTTTAGTTCCCCTATATTCTTTTTAATATTTGGGAGATCTATCCATTTTTGGCCTTAGGGTGTTAAAATCTCTCAGTATAATTGTGTTGCTGTCTATATCTTTCTTGAAGTCCTCCAAGATTTTCTTATGTATTTAGGTACTCCTAACTTGAGTACATATATGTTTACAATATTTATGTGTTCTGATGAATTCTTCCTTTGATTACTATGAAGTGTCCTTCTGTGTCTCTTTTTATGGCCTTTGTTATGGAGTCTATTTTATCATATATAAGTGTTGCTACTCCGGCTTTTTTTCCCTGTTCATTTGCTTGGATATTTTTTCCAACCTTTCACTTTCAGTCTATGTAGGATTTTTGTTCTGAGGTGGGTCATTTGTAGGCGGCATATGTATGGGTCAAGTTTTCTTATCCATTCAGCTACCCCAGGTCTTTCGATTGGAGATTTAATACATTTATATTTAAGGTTATTATTGATAGGTACTTACTCATTGCCATGTTATCCCTTTGTACCTGTGTTCCTCTCTCATCTCTTTCTTCATCTTCTTAAAGCAGTCCCTTTAGCATATGTTGCAATGCTGTTTTGGTGGAGGTGTATTTTTTTTTAGCCTACTTTTGTCTGGGAAACTCCTTATTTCATCTTCCATTTTAATTGAGAGCCTTGCTGGATAGCGTAGTCTTGGTGCAGACCTTTTCTATTTATTACTCGGAATATTTCCTGCCATTTCCTTCTGGCTTATAGTGTTTCTGTTGAATAATCAGCCAATAGTCTTATCGGGGCTCCCTTGTATGTTACTTCCTGTTTCTCCCCTCCTGTCTTTAAGATTTTCTCTTTGTCTTTGAATTTTGCCATTTTAATTAAAATGTGTCTTGGAGTGGGTCTCTTTGAGTTTCTCTTGATTGAGACTGTGTGTGCTTCCTGAACTTGTATGACTTTTTCTCTCATGAAATTAGGGAAGTTTTCGAGCCCTGGCTGGTGTGGCTCAGTGGATTGAGTGCCAGACTGTGAAGCAAGGGGTTGCTGGTCCCAGTCAGGACACATACCTGGGTTGTGGGCCAGGTCTCCAGTGGGGAGTGCATGGGAGCAACCACACATTGATGTTTCTCTCCCTCTCTTTCTCCCTTCTTTTTTCCCTCCCTTCCCCTCTCTAAAAAATAAATAAATAAAACCTTTAAAAATATTGAAAAAAACGAATGAAAAAAAATGAGTGAAATTTTCCTATATTACTTTTTCAAGTAGATTTTCTATCCATTCCTCCTCTTTTTCTCCTTCTGGTACCCCTATTATATGGATATTTTTATGTTTCATGTTGTTCTGCATTTCCCTTAACTCCTTTTTGTTCTTTTTGAGTGTTTTTTTCCTTTTCTTGGTCTTCCAGGGAGTTTTTTTGTACCTTGCCCTCCAGCTCATTGATTCGAACCTCTCCTTCATCTAGCCTGCTTTTGATTCCTTCTACTGTGTTCTTCAATTCAGAAATTGTATTCTTCATTTCCTCTTAGCCCTTGTTGATAGTTTCTCTGTCTGTTTTCATGCTGATATGGTTTGCAGTAAGTTCCTCATAGTTTCCCTGTAGTCTTTGGAATTCTCCCTGAGCTCATTGAGCTTCCTTATAACCATTACTTTGAACTCAAAATCTGATAGTTGACTTGCCTCTATTTCATTTAGCATTCTTTCTGAGATTTCCTCCTTTCCTTTTGATTGGGGGTTGTTTCTTTGTCTTCCCATTATTTTTGAAATTCTTCTTGTTTGCTTCTGCTTCTTAAAATGATCTGTTTTTACTCCCTAACTTTGTGGTGTGATATCCTCTAGTAGGAGACCTGTAAGATTCAGTTGTCCTGTCCCCTTGATCTCCTGAACTTGATGCTCTTGGGACACCCTTTATGCCATTTATATTGGCTTTCTGGATATAGTTGGGTTTTGATTGTTGTTGGGTCATTCCTTGGTGGGTCCTTCCCTCCAGCTGGTTGACTGAGTGTCACTCTGCCCACCACATCTTGTATGCTGTTGCGTAGGTGCTGTCAGAAGAAAACCACAAAGCCCAGGGAACAAACCACACCTGCAAAAATAACTCCCCCTTGCAATCCCACCATGAACAGCAAATGAACCAGTATTAATAAGGGTTTAAAGAGGATTTAAACTCTTAAGGGTTTAAAGGGTTTAAGATGATTAAAAAAAGGAGAGCGAACATGAGATTACCTACCAAAAGAAAAATGATTTTGAGAGGGTAGAGGGAGGAGCACTAATAAGAGTTGGGAGTCAGAGCAATGCAAAGCAAGAAAGTAAAATTTACATCATGAATAAAAAAGGGAGTGAAGAAGGCAGAATTTGGAGAAACTTGATAGACAAAAAATGAATGTTCAAAAGCTATGGAGGAAAGAAAATATTGCAAATCATGGAGAAGACCTCAGTGGATATCATCTTAGTAACCTGTAGTATTCACCACTATTTTTCCTTCTTGATCTGCCTCTGGTGATGTTAGGTGTTGACCCCGTCTGACCTTATGCAGCCTGTTCAAGACTTTGAGGGATCTACTGTGTGTGGCTGTCTCTTTCAGTTATTAATCTAGTCATTCTACACTCAGCAGTCAAGCTTAAGCTACCCCAGCCAGGCCAGTGTCCCTCGTGGGGAAGGGGCTATTGTTTCCCCTCAGGGTGCTGTTGCTCAGGGGAGTGGTCTGCCTGAGACAACAGTTGCTAGTGTATGGGGGATGACTCAGCACTGGGATCCCAGCGTCTACTCTCTCAGTTCTCTCTCCAAAGCTTCTGTTCCTAGTCTTTCCTCAGACATCTCTACCCACTTGATGTACCATTCTGCCCCCTCCTTTGTCGGAGCCCAGAGTAAGTGGCTGCAAATGAAAATTTGTGCATTGACCCTTTAAAGATCTGTTTGTTTCTCTAGCTATCCATCTCTGGCAGAGAGCAACCCTGCTGCTTTTTGCTGTTGGTTGTTGTCTGTGTACTTTTTGGGTTCTGGTTCTGTAGGCTAGGGATGATCCCATCTTAGGGTTTAGACCCCACTGTTCCCAGGGGGATTTAACCAGCCACTTAATTATCCCTCTGGTGCTGCCGCCTGTGGGCTCCCAGCCAGCTTTCTCGAGTCTCCACCACACTCCTTATAGGTCAGGTTGTGTTGAAGCTGATTCTTCTTTCTGTCTGAGGTCATAGGGCTTCTTTCTTGGTATTGTTCAGTTGTTTGTTCCAGGTGATTTCTCTACAACTTAGTTGTAATTTTAGATTGGTCCTGGGAGGAGGTTAGTGTGACTTTTATTCACTCCTCTGCCATCTTGACCAGCTGTTTGTTTTTCCTTCTTTTAAAATTTGTCAAGAAATATATCATAAAAAATATTGTTATGAGCAATGTATGAGATTTCACTCTGTTTTCTTCTAGGCTTTTTATGGTTTCAGGTGTAATATTTAAGTCTTTAATCCATTTTGAATTTATTCTTGTGTGTGGTATAAGAGGTAGTCTAGTTTCATTCTTTTGCATGTACCTGTCCAATTTTCCCAACACCATTTGTTAAATAAACTATGTTTAGTTCATTGTTTGTGCTGGTTTCCTCTTTCGAATATTAATTGACTCTAAAGGTATGGGTTTATTTCTGGGTTCTCTCTTCTGTTCCATTGTTCTATGTGTCTGTTTTTATTCTATTGCGATGCTGTTTTGATCACCATGGCCTTATAATATATTTTGATATTAGATAGCATGATTCCTCCAACTTTCTTCTTTGTTCTCAAGATTGCTGTTGGTATTCAGGGCCTTTCATTGTTCCATACACTTTTTGAAGTATTTGTTCTAGTTCTGTGAAATATGTCATTGGTATTTTGATAGCAATTGCTTTGGGTATTATGGACATTTTAATGATGTCAGTTCTTCCTATCCATGAACACAGTATGTGCTTACACTTACTTGTATCATCTTCAATTTCTTTCTTTAGTGTCCTATGATTTTCTGAGTACGGGTCTTTTAACATACTTGGTTATACTTATTCCTAGGTATTTTATTCTCTTTGGAGCAATTGTGAATGGGAGTGTTTTATTAATTTCCCTTTCTTATATTTCATTATTGGCATATAAATATGCTTCTGATTTATGGATATTAATTTTGTATCCCGCTACTTTACTGAATTTTTATCAGTTCTAGTAGTTTCCTTCTTTTTTAAAAAATATTTTATTGTTAATGCTATTATCATCATCCCAATTTTTTCACCCTTAGCACCCCTCAACCCAGTCCACTCCCCACTTCCATTGTCAATCCCCACATTGTTGTCTGTGTCCATGTGTCCTTACTATATGTTCTTTGACTAATTCTTTCACCTTCTTTCAATCAGTCTCTGCCTCCCAGTTCTATTAGTTTCTTGGTGGAATTGTTAGTGTTCTCTATGTACCTTATCATGTCATCTGCAAATATGACAGTTTTACTTCTTCCTTTCCAATTTGGATGCCTTTATTTCTTCTTCTTGTCTTATTGCTATGGCATTTCTGTTGAGAAATCAGATTACAGTCCAATGGGAGCTCCCTTGTAGGTAACTAACTGCTTTTCTCTTGCAGCTCTTATGATCTCTACTTGCCTTTAAACTTTGCAACTTTAATTATGTTGTGTCTTGGTATGGGCCTCTTTGGGTCCATCTTGTTTGGGAGTCTCTGAGCTTCCTGGAATTGGGTGTCTTTTTACTTCACCAGGTTAGGGAATTTTTTGGTCATTAATTTTTCAAATGTGTTCTTGATCCCTTTTTTACTCTCTTGTCCTTCCATGATGCAGATGTTGTTATGCTTCATGTTGTCCCAAAGGTTTCTTAAACTCTCCTAATTTTTAAAAATTCTTTTTGTTTTTTTGCTACTTTGCTTGGGTGCTGTTCTAATTTGTCTTTCAAATTGCTGATTTAATCTTCTGTTTCATCTGACCTACTGTTTATTCTTTCCAGTGCATTATTTATTTCAGATATTGCATTCTTTATTTCTGACTCATCTTTTTTATGGTTTCTATATCTCTTTTCATGCTATTCATCATTCTTATAATTATTACTCTAAGCTCTATATCTGATGAATTGCTTGTCTCCATTTCATTTAGTTCTTCTGGAGAATCCTCTTGTTCTCTCATTTGGGGCCTGTTTCTTTGTCTTCCTATTTTGGCTCCCTCTTTTTGTTTATTTCTATGTATTAGGTAGATCTCCAAAGACTCAGGTGCAGACCTGTGTGAGACACTGCCTGTGACTGGCCCTGGGCCACCTTTTTTGAGCTATCAGCTATCCACAGTTTGTGGCTCTCTCTGCTTCACCTGGGTGTGTGTAGAAAGAAGCATGCTGCACACCAAGGGCCGTTTTTACCAGCACTGGTCCCAGGAAGGGTCAGTTGAGGTATCAAAACTTCCTGAGATACTCCTTCATCTGCAGACTTTCTGTTAGGCTTAATCTGTGAAAGTGCCTCCAGCTATATTTCTCAGCAGCCTGGCTTAAGCTTCACACCATGAGAGGGCTTCTTGTGGCTGGGGCTATTGCTTCCCCCAGGTTGATGCAGCATGGAGGGAAATGCTCTGCCTGAGAAAGATGGCTTTTGCAATATATGGAATTACTGAGCATGGGAATCCTGACAGCTGATCCTTCAGCTCTCACCCCTGAGCCAGCAACCCCAGACTCTTTTTGCATGGCTTTAGTCTGTTCTCTCCTCCCTCTGCCAGGGCCCAAGGTAAGTGGCTGCAAATGATATTTTGTGTTGTGGTCCTTTAAGAGGTTCTCTGTGTCTCTAACCATCTCTCCCTGGCAGACAGAAACCATGCTGCTTTTCACAGTTGGATCTTATCTGGGTTCCTTTCCCAGTTCTGGTCCTCTAGGCTGAGTATCCCAGCTTAGGTTTTAGACCCCACACTTCTCAGGTGGAAACTCCCCAGCCTGTGTAATATCCAACTTGAACTTCAACGACCACCTATGGGAGCCCAGGCAGATCTTTCATGCCTCTGAACTTCCTACCAGTCTCCATGTGGTGAAGTGGTTTTTTTTCTGTAAGTCCTTGGTTATAAGGCTTCTCTCCAGCTAGTGTTCAGTTGGTAATTCAGGGTGATTTTTCTATAATTTAGTTGTAATTCCAATTTTGTCCTGGGAAGAGGTTAGTGTGGTTCTCCTCTCCTGCAGTTTTAAGCTTAAATTTTTTTTTGAAAATTATGTTTTTTTAATGCTTGACATTGATTGAGTATCCCAAGTAGAGGGCACAGCATTGGGAGTTTTCTGCTTACCAGGGAAATATTGCCCTCAAATCTAGCTGATGAGGCTATTTTCTGAGTCAATCTGTTGAAATCTTAGAAAATCTCTGTAAAATAAAAATTTTCCTTCTAGACTATCAAAACCAAGTGCTATTGGGTGTTTTGAACTTAGATCTCATGCATTTGTTGTGTGCTATACAAGGGCTCGGCAGGTGACGAGGAAACCCTGTGGGATTCAGAATTTTCCTGGCCTCAAGGAGCTGCTTTGTTCCTATTTGGATGGTAGAAATAATGGTAAAGCATTCATGAAGGTCTTAGTTCATTGCCGTAGGTGTTTCAAAAGCATATGGCAAATAGTAACAATAATGTTGGGTGCACTTCGATATACTTACATATTATTGTATCTGTGGGTTGGCTGCTGACATTTTTCCTGGGTATGTCCTATACATATTTGTGATTCTGTGACCCATACTTTATTCTTCTTGCTTTCTCCAGTTAACTCAGATGATCATGTAGCTTGAGATGACTTAGGTCAGGGAAACTTGAATATTTTTAGCATCTAGAAATATTCTAGGCAGTCTTTAGTCTTCAGGCTTAGGGATACCATTCATAATTATCAGATGAAATGAAACATCTCCAATACATTTTGAGAAAGGAGAGAGGACACTATTTGGGTAAGTTTTCTCATGCCCAGCTCTCCTCCAAAATTTATAATGTAAATATGGAAAGCCCTTAAAAATCATGCCTCCAGGTGAAGAAATGGAAGCATAAGAGAGCCACACAGTTTAGCACCACACTGTCTTCTGGTTATTACATGGAGGATTTATTTTGCAATAAACGAGGCAGCAATAAGCTGCCTTCTACTTTGGGGGGTATATCATCAGTCCTGATACAGGTTTTTACATTTGCCCCACCTTTGCTTGTTTCCTGGTAATTCTGTGGTGGAAAGGCCCCTGGAGAGAGATCTGGGATCTTTTCAGCCCAGGGGGTACTCAGGAATGGGATGATGATTGAGACAGTGTGCTCCGGCAGATCAATGCTAGGTGTTGGTGAGGATGCTCCTGAGGCAGATGTGTTGTGGTTTTGGAGCTTAGACTCCCAATCAGAGGAATACTGTGAATCTTCAGTGTTGGCTTCTTAATTTTTAGGCAGACACATGATGAAAACATAAACCTGAAATCACTGGTTTAGATCTTGGAAACGTTATACTTTTTTTGACAACCTATGAAGCATTTGAGCTGGGGTTGTCAGTCTTTATGATTCAGTTTTATATCCATCCCTTCGATGGCCTCTACAGTATTAATTCAGTTTTTGTTTTGGGAAAATGGATCCTTTGCGGACATATTTATTTAGTAGAGTGGGTAAAGGGAGAGGAGATATTTTTTCTAGGTTGCTGCTGGGAAGCTTTTGTCATATAGACAACCTGTAGCTATTTTAATGTGTTAGTGTGTATGTTTGTGTTTTTTCCTAAGTCAGCAGTAGTTTGACTATGATTATTTGATGGCTTCTATTTCCCCTTTACCATCTCTGATCAGATACTGAAATTATTCAATTAAATTTAGATGCATGAAGAGAACACATACTCATGTGGAATTTATGCAAATATATGCTAATCATACACAAATGAGCTGGCTGTACTGGAAGATTGTATTACACCAGCACTTGCCATCACAGAAGAAATATGGTAGTGTAATTATCTTATTGTTCATTTTTGGGTTAAACCATAACTTTAAGATACTTTTTTACTTAAGATGTCTGACTGCATCACCAAGAAAGAAGTCTTGGATGAATGTTACCTTCCCTTTTTGCTTTTTCACATTGCTTGTGAATTTTCAGGTGTCAGTATTACTTCATTAGTCATTGTCACCTCTGCTGAACATCCTTTGAAGGTACTTTTAAAGTTTACCTTTAAGCTTCTAAAAAAAATAATGTGCTTGGCCTTGCTTTCAGTCCCAGAAAATTGAATGTTAATGGCACTGTCTGAGTTAAGCCTATCTTCTTTAGGGATTTCATGTATGAGTCAGGCTCACAGGTTTGTATGGCTGGAAGAGTCCTTTGCTGCAAATTCAGAGGTAGCTCTTTCTAAATTCATGTTAAATTATTCCTGAGGTCAGGATGCCATATTTATTCTAATGGTTCTTCTTTTAACCTATGGCTGTTTAAATTTAATTCTATAAAGTAAGCTGAGAAATGTACATGTTAAGTGCTGGTCAAGGTGACTGTCACTCTGAGTCTATAGGCTGGAAGCACATCAGAAGGACCTGACCAGAAATGGCTTAAATAAGATATAATTGTTATAAATAGCCTGTTCTTAAAAAGCTTTAAAACATTCAATCTGAATGATATATAGCAAGTGATTTTTGTCCTCAAAAGGATGAGGTCTGTTATAGTTTAAAGCTGTTATTAACAGGAGATCAAGTTATATAATTTTCTTTAGAACTGAGGGACCAACACTATAATATATTTTCAAGGACCTCAATTACAAGTGAGAATATAGAAATTAGAGAGGTTAAGTGACTTGCCTAAGGTCAGACCCTTAGTAAGAGGTAGAATGAGCCCTGCAGTGAGAGCTCTTTTCTGTAGCCTGTACCTCCAACGGGAGGGCGTGGATGAAGGATGCTGTGCAAAGGCCTTTTGAAAATGATAGTTTTAATGATTTGTAGGAAAATTCTGGTTGTGCACTTTTTCCATCACAGTTAATGTTTAGGCATCCTTCCTTCTTGTTTAGGTGCCAATAGAATAGTAAAAAAAATGTTTATCTTTTTGGTTTGGTCTTATATGGAGTTGTGAGAGATTGTTAATAGGAGATCTGAACTGTCACTACTAACAATGGATATGAAAGTGAATTCCATAAGATTTGTTCATTAGTCCTTAGAAAATGCTCAAGAACAAAGAGAGGTTTAGTGACTGGTCAGATATTTTGTAATAATCAAGCACAATGAAAATAAAACATTTAATTTGTAGCCATACCCGTCTTGCCTTGAAAGAAATGAGTTGCGGAATCTTTGCAAATGAGAAATTAAACCAAAAGCCTTTCTAAGGGAAGTTGCTTACTTTTATTTAATAGTGAGGCCCCTGTTGGCATCTGGACCTTGTAGGAGCTTGGGGTATTTGCTTTAGTCTTCTTGCTTGGAATTTTCCCTCACATAGGAGCTTTCCCTCGACATAACAACATGTATAACCTTGCATAATGTGCCCAACATCCTAGAAAGTGGTGATGGACCTCGTGACTAGGGAAACCTGAAATTTAATTCTTCTGTAGGATACCTTGTGTAGAATCATTCCCCCATCAAGTTATGCGTGTGGAGATCACTGTGCCTGAGCCTGAACTAGAGAGAACCAGCAGCTCCTGCATTTGGAAGCCTGGATGTGAGCACAGGGCTTCCTTGACATCTCTCCACGTGTCAGCCTATAATTGTGACATCACCCAGGACTACTAGGAACATTAAACATAGTTTCACATAGCCAAGTGGCTTGAATGAAGCTTAAACCTGTAGAAAGAATATTAAAGGATTAACTGTACCTTGAAATGTTTAGTATTGCATACTTAGTGAATTATGGTGGTGGTGGTCTGGTGACTTTCAAGTGGGAAGATAATTTTTATCTTGTTGTTTCAGGTAATACATGTTCATGAATACTTAAAACAAGTGGCATAGCTACTGTTGTTTAAATATACATATTCCTATGAGGCTTTAAGACTTCTCCAATAGAAGTAAACTATATTGTATATTTTGATGCATGTGCTTTGAATGACTGTACAAAAACAGTTTTAGTTGATGTCTGTGTGAGAGATTGAGCATTGTACAGTGACAAAGGCAGAAACCAAAAGGAATATTGGAACTCAAGTCACCGTATAGATCATTGAGTCCTCCTTTCACACTGTACAAGGAGGAAAACCTGATGACTTGAGAGGGTGAGCGGCTTTTGCAGGGCTGTGCAATCATCCGTCATAGTGACAGGAGCCGAACCAGCACGCTTGCCTTCCCAGTGTAGAGCTCCCTGTGCTGTGTTACGCTGTCCATACTGTTTCCCCCATTCACTTCCACAAGGGTTGTGTGGCATAATTCCAAGACGAAAGGAGGTGGGAACAGAATGCAGTAGATTATTTCCACATACTAAGAGGTGATTGCAAAATGGAATATTTTAAATTCTTAAGTATAAGCTTGTGTAAAGTAGAGAAAGGGAGCTCTGGAAAGGCTTCTTCCAGCAATTGCAAACTCTGTCCCAGAAGAGACCAGGCTCAATCACATGGCCAGCCTCTTACCATGTAGGGCCAGAGGTCTTTGCCTTCCACATGCCTGTCAGTGAATGGCACTGGTAACTTGACAGGTCCCATTTTGTTTTCTTAAGAAGTTATAATAGAACTAATGGAAAGTACCCCTTCACTGATATACATGCAGTTTTGATTTATAAACAGTATTTTATTAAAATAGAAAACAAAGAAAAGAATAAAAGTCACTCATGGTTTTATTATTTTCACACAACCACTATTTTATTTTCTGTGCATTTATTTCAATCTTTTAATATTTTTTTAAAAAAATTAAATATGTGCTTTCTTACTAGCTCATTATCACATGGCTATGTGAAAAATTCATGATCTCTGAAGGCAGACAGACCCAGGTTTGATTTTTGGGCATACCAGTTACAAGTTATGTGACCTGGGGTAGTTCATTCACTTCTTTGCATTTCAGTTTCTTCCTGTATAAAATGAGATAATATCTGAAACTCACATAGGATATTTGTAGATTTGAGGGAGATACTGTTCATGAAGTGTCTGGCCTTTTGTGGCCTTTATCAGGACATCATTCACTGCTTAATTTTCTCTCGTGGGATTTGTTTATCATTTTGCTGCATGGTCAGTAAGGAAATTACCACCCTCTTTGATAAGAGGTCTCCATTCCCCCATGGAGAATGTTCATAGGAAGGGATGTTAGAACGGAGTGACTCGAGAGTCTCTACATCTTGGAGGGTTTGTTTTGGTGACTTGCAGGTGGAGGGGAAAGAGGAAAGGGTGGCACTGCACCCTTTGGTGTTTTCTATCCTAGTAGATGTCACACAGCCCCTTCTCTAGTGTCCCGTAGAGGGCTAGGACAGTTCAACCCTCCTATGGGGAGCTCCCAGGTAAACACAGGGACCTGATTGAAGGGCAATACCTATTCCACGTATTGAAACATTTGATAAAAATTTCTTAAACTCCAGAGCCATAATATTGGTTCCCAAATTTCAAATCTAATGTGCCCGGCCTATCTGTTGTATCGAAGATGATGGGTAGGCTTTTCTTTGATCCTTAGACCAGAAGGCATATGAATTGGGGCCAGAATTTAGACTAAAGCTGGAAATGGAGAGGGACCTGTCTTATTTGTAGGTGCTGACCAGGAGGGCTCCCTGGAGCAAGCATGCAGTGGGACACACAGGGACACCGTAGTATAAGCGGTCTGACATAATCATGGGGGAGCTAGGTGGCTGTGGAGAGACAACCTCCCTGGCACTCTTCAGGGGCAGGGCTCTGGTCCCAGGGTGAGGTACTACAGAGGGAGGGGGCAGTTAGCTTTTTAAAAACAGCAGAGAACCTTGGGATTTATTAATAGAAAATTGGCATTCTGCAGAATCTGGTAGAAATTCACTGGCATAAGGGACCAGGGAGCTTGGATGAAAAGTACTTTGATTAGCATACTTCCTATGGTCAGGTCAGCATTGACAGTAGTTGCTGCTGAGCACCTGGGATGCAGCAGTCCAGTTTAAGTTCATCCTGCATCGACTTGGGATTGTTCTAAGGCCTGGGCAGGTAGGAACATCAATGTGCCCACTGTCACGTTCTGGGAAAGCAGAAGTTGGTAAGTGATGTATAATCCGAACAAATGAGCTTGTCCAAAATTGCTCCATTTTGAAAATCTAGGGGAAACATCCATGGGATGCCTTTGTCATTCCCTCTAAAATTCTAGGACGGAATGCTTAGAATGATGATTTATGAAGTAGGTAGGCATTTTTGGTGACATTTGTAAAAGAAAAAAGAAATAAAGGTTATTTTTAAAAACTGGCCCCAGTTAGTATCAGAACAGTAGAACAATCTTCACAATCATCTGCACCCCACTGCTGTGGATGGTAAATGCATGTGAATAACTGGAAGATTAATGCTGGGCCAGACTCTCTAGAAATTAACAAATTTTAATAGAAGCAGTGGAGCTTTGCAAGTTTATGGTGTCTCTGTTTGACAGCTCAAAGAAAAAGCATTTTTGAATCTTTCTTTAGAGTTTTATCTTTGGAACACCTGCCTCTTTCTCACTGCACCACGTTGAGTGAGTGACACCCCTCTCCCCAGCCTCCAGCTTCAGAGGAAGTGATGGGAGCAGAGCACTCTGTGGTGTCAGTCCTGCACTTGAGATTAAAGCCCTCTGTGATACAACTTTAAGTTTTTAGTGGAAAGACCAGACTGGCGTGACCATGACAAGTGAATTTTGGGGAGACATTCAGACTTGTGACCTCCATATGGGTGCTGTTGGTAATATCTATATTGGCGGTGAAGGGTATTTTAGGTCCCTAGTGGGTACAGAAACAAATGGGAGTCCAGTGCCTCTGGGCTCCTGGAGGGTGTGGTTCCCTTCAGTAAAGGGGGCAGGTTGAAAGTCTGCCTACCAGGTTCTTACACAGATCAGCCTCTGATGATTAAGTTGCTGGCTCTGTCTGAAGAGGGAATGCCTGCACTTAAGGAATGTACTGGAAATAGGAACAGCTGGTCACAGCCCATCTGGCTTTACCCAGTGCCTGACAAGTCTGGCTCCTGAGGAATTCTGCCCTCCCCAGTCATGGCTTCAGAACCTTGCTTGTTTTTGGAGAGGCGTGGTTTTAAGGCCCAGCACGTGCTTCCTTACAGGTGGGGCTTGTTGAGGGCAGAGGGCAGACTGTGGCTTCTCTTCCCACACTTCCACACACACCTGCGTGACCAAGCTTTCAATGTGGAACAGATGATTGTGGTGGGAACCTGAGCTCTCTTGAGGGGCACAGGAATGAGGGGGTCAGCATCTGCCCTGATGGCCTTTGTTCTATGGACATGGCATCCTTAGAGCCGGCCATGGTCCCTGCCCCAGGGAAGGCTGTAATGAAGGGACTACTGTCTCTCCTGGCTGATGCTGCTACCTTCGGAGGTCAGCTGTCCTCTTAGGCCCGTCCCAGTGGAGATGCCTGGAACCATCTCTGCTTATTTTTGGGGTGGATATGTGAGAATTGGCCATGAGATGAAAAGTCAAGTGACAGCAGGATCAGGGAATTTGATATCTTTATTACATTTTTATATTGCCAGTCACCTTACCCAAGAATTCCTTGGTTTAACAATCCACAGTATTGTTCAAATGGGCAAAGGGAAAGCATCATATTTTATTTTAATGAGGGATCTAGGCTGCTACTGACTTCTCTCTGGAGACCTCTGTCGGAGCTTACATTTCTAAGGCTGAACACCTCTTATGTTCAGAGATGGGGTGTGGTAAGGAAGAAAGTGTGGTGAACTGGCAACTAGTTCAACTCTGAAACCAGTTGGTAACTAGCTGAATGACTTTGAGCAGCTCACCTCTCAAAATCGCATAATCCTCAGCTATTAGTACCTGGAGAAGTGTGTGTGTCTTTTCCATTTTTATGTCCTCAGTTCCTGGTGTGTTCCTGACTACAGTCGGTGCTCAGCAAATGTTCGCCCAATAGCTAAAGGTGAAGGTGGGCTCAAAGCTTATTCTAGTGTGTATTCAGAGGAATGCTGGTCTTAGGAGGTAGGCTAAAGAAAAGATTGTCCAGTCAGCTGAGTTTATAAATGCTGCCTGTTACTGTATATCCCATTCTTGGATATTCTTAATGTACTTTTAGCATATTAGAGGCCCTGAGAAGTTCTGCAGTAAAGAAAACCTTAGTGGTGTTAAACCCAGAATTTCCTAAACTTATTTGACTCAAGAATACTCTTTTCCTACAGTTCTGTTAGGCCTGGAGGAGTTTTTCTGGGCTGATGACCTTGAAGGAAACTTGTTGCTGGGACATTCTAGAATTTGAGAGTTGGGGTGGGAGGATGGGATAAGTATAGAGGGGTAATTAGATGATAGAAGGTTGAGGTTTAGGGCATAGGTGGGTTAGTATTCACACAGGGCTCAAATTCAGATTCTGAAATTAAACCTCCAAGGCCATGCTCTACACCCACAGCACAAATAGAAACCTTGGGTGAGATATTTAACTTCTGATCTGAACTCCCACATTCGGAGGTGCTCATCTTGTCCTTAGGGAACCAAGGGCAGTGGCATGAAATGACCATGTTCCTGTCATGCTTATGCACTTTCTCTTGTTTTTCTCTCTAGCAAATGATAAGTTTTGCTCTAATATGAGCTCTGTATAACTCTCTGGGCACTGTTACTGCTCATTCATCTACCATGAAAAACATGAAGGTGCTAAGAGATACTGTGTAGAGACTTAGTTTTGTCTATTACCTTTTTTCCTTCGTGGGGTCTGAGATGGGCACCACTAGCAGGATAGCCACCATCCTTCAGCCACAGTGGGTAGGTTTGGTGATGCCGGCGGACAGTCACTGATGGTCAGCTCTCTGCGTCTGCCCACTGCTGTCTCTGGGAACCCGTGCCCCAGCCCCCCAGTGTTTTTCTCTACCATCTTTCCCTCCCAAATAAGTACATATAAATGTGATTATGTTTAGAAGCTGAGCATTTGAATATATCAGATGCTTTTGCCCAACCTTAGAGTAAAGGCTGTAGTTATTTTAACAATAAAATCCTGCAGTCTTCAGCTATTTCTGCATGTAGACTGGTAATTAGCATGCCATTTGTAATTTATTGCTGTCTCTGGCTGTTTCCTTGTTCCAATGCAGCCCAGTTTGGGAGACTGGGTTTATTTCATTTTGGAAATGTGACTTTGTGGAGACCTCTAAAATGCCATCAGAAGATTAATGGTTTTCTATAGCCAAAGTTTGCCAAACCTGGTGTTTGCAGCTCAAATATTAGTTTTTAGCAGCTCTGTAGAGGGGAGTAATAGCTTGCTACGATGGTATTTAGTTTCCAGAAAACTGTTAAAAGCAACTGCTTCAAGAAGAATTGATGCTACCTGAGGAAAGTGATACTTCAGAACAGGTAATTTTGGGATAGGTTAGGGAGGCTTACATGTTTACCTGTTTTAGTGTTATTCATGGGAGATACTTCACATTTTTAGTTTATATATTTACTAATGTACATGGAAGCCAAATGCAAATGAGTGCCTTTTGGGAATTTATACTGCTTCAATGAAAGGAAAATGTCTGCAATGGTTCCTGTAATGGGGTATGTGGTAAGAAATCTCCTGGAGGCCCTCTGTGGTCTCTCTGGCAGGACTTCATGCTTGTTCTCCAGCTGCAGAGGAAAATGTGCAGTTACTGTTTCTGTTTTAGAGTGCGGGGACCTGCTGCTGACTGTAAAGTGAGAACTTGGCCATGGTCCAAAAGGAAAGCTTTGGTTCCTTCTTTTCAGAATGATTTTTGGGGGTAGTCTTTAATAAATAGACTGATTCTCTAGATTTCTCTAGCACTGTGCGACTGTCTTTCTCTGGGTGCTCAGTTGACCCTAGACTTGCCAACACTAAATACATAAGGCGGGTAGGAAGGAGTGTGGCATAAGGAGAACGTGTGTTAGACTGCGCACTGTAAGGGGTCTCGAAGCCTGACTGGACATCTTGGGGTTGGTTGCCCATGTGTCTTCTCATGTCCACTGAGGGGGAAAGAGATTAACTTTGCCCTCTGATGACTTACCTCTTGATGAATGAAAAAAGGAGTTATTTTATGCATGAGCTAAATCTTTCTAAAATAATCTTCTTGCCCCTAACTCTCTAAGGCACTACAAAAGAGGATGGAAGCTAAAAAAAAAAAGCTAAACAAAATAAAACTCTCATGTGAATGGGAAGCACTTGTGTTCCATGGATCTCTTGATAAAAATGTTTAGATAGATGAGCACAAGATTCTAATAGTAAAATAATTAAAGTGATCCTAATTGCTCCATAAGATATGATGATAAGAACTAGCTTAAATTGTCAGAAGTCCAGGGGTAATACCAAAACTATAGTCTGAAGTGTTGTCAGACAGTACAGTTTGTTAGACACTGCAGACCTCGGAAGTTCAATTTCTGGAAATTTTTAGGTAAGGTAAACAGCTGGAAGGATTTGAGTACGGTCCTGTACTGTGCGAGAGTAGATCCAGGCATCTCATCCAGGTAGGTCCTCTTGGACCCCAACACAGAAGCTCTCATACCAGGACCTGTGGGTGGCTTTGAGGTTCCATGCTCAGCTCTAGTCTTGGTTGATGTTGTCTAAGGCATTGGACCTTAGATATCCCTGGAGATCTGGCACAGTGTAGGCTGTGGGTCAGACACCTGGAAAAGTGCTGGGAGAGAGGCTAGGGAAGGTGAATGTCTTTCAGATCACTCCTGTGTAAGGAGATCAACCAGCTCTTCTTATTTGATTAATGCAAGAGGTTTCAGCCCTTTTAAGTCTAGTGCAGGTTTAGGCAAATGGATTCCATCTGTTTTAGTTTCAGATTATGATATTTAAGAATTATTTTCTGAGGCTGTTTGTCATAGAAACAGACTTGAGGATGAAGGATGGGTACACCCTGTACTGTGAGGACATATTCAGGATCCCCTCAGGGTGGGGAGGGATAAACAATGTGGGACACAATAGAATTGTCTAAGGAATTGTCATAGTCTTCTTATGCTGATATGGAGTCTGGTATGAAAAACAGCTATCATGTCAAGTTCAAAAAATGATTATTATTGTTTTATTTATTTTTTTAATTGTTTTATTTTTTGATCAGGTAATATCATCCAATGGTTCAAAAAAGAAAATCTGTCATCAAAAGGTATTTATTTGAAAGTCAATTCTGTTGCCCTGGCTGGTGTGGCTCAGTAGCTGAGTGCTAGCCTGCGAATCAAAGGGTTGATTCCCAGTCTAGGACACATGCCTGGGTTGCAGGCCAGGTCCCCAGCAGAGGGCACGCAATAGACAACCACACACTGATGTTTCTCTCCCTCTCTCCATCCTTTCCCTTCTCTAAAAAATAAATGCATAAAATCTTAAAAAAAATCACAACATTTAAAAAAATAAACAAAAGTTGATTTTGTTTGCTCCGTTCCTGCCCTTGTTCCCATAAACACTATTACTGTTTCTTACATATCTTTCTAGAATTTCGTATGCACTTATAAACACATTTAAAAATTTATTAACCATCACCACTCTCTGTTTATTCAAAAGGTGCCATACCCATTTTCCTGCACCTTGCTTTTTGTACTTAATGTGTGTTAAAGATTCTTCCACATCAGCACATAGAAAGTTGCCTTCCTCTTTCCTCCTTTCCCCTGTCTTCCCCTCCTTTCATTTTTATAGCTTTCTGGTGTCTGATTTAATAGTTGTACCATAATTTATTGAACCAGTCCTATATTGAGGAATGTTTGACCGACTTTCAAATTTTACTCATACAAAATACAATGAATAATATATTTTATTTAGTTTCACTGCATTTATTACGTGCAGGTATACCTTTAGGATAAATGACCAGAATTGAAATTGTCCTGTCAAAGTATATATGCATTTGTAGTTTTGTTTGGCATTGCCAAATTAACCTTCTAGGAGATTGCACCATTGTACACTTCATCAACATTGGTGAGGGTGCCTGTTTTACCACATACTCAGCAACAGGACATGTTACCACATTTGGGAGTTTACCAATGTTACATCTGAATGTAGTTTTAATTTATATTTCTATTATTATGAGTGAAGTTGTATTGACACATACTTCATATGATTATAAGAGCCATTTGTATTTGTCTATTGTACTTTTTTTTCTTTCATGGATGTCCAGGAGTACTTTATATATTAGGGAAGTAGACTTTGTGTTAAAATTTGCAAATATTGTTTCCAAGTTTTTGTCATTTGTCTTTTGACTTTGGTTTTTACCAATCTGAAGTTTTTGATGTTTATGTAGTTATGTATTTATCAATCTCTTCTTTTGTGGTTTCTGGGTTTTGAGTCCTATTTAGAAAGGAATTTACAACATGGCTATAGAACTACACTGTTGTTTAGGACTAACTGGTTTTAGAGGTTCTGTTGGTTTCTGTTTCTAAAACCCAAAAACAACACAGGTTATTCAAATTATATTTGATTTTTTAAAAAAGATTTTATTTATTTATTTTTAGAGGGGAAGAGAGGGAGAAAGAGAGGGAGAGAAACATCAGTGCGTGGTTGCCTCTCGCACGCCCCCTACTGGGGACCTGGCCCGCAACCCAGCCATGTGTCCTGACTGGAAATCAAACCAGTGACCTCTTGCTTTGCACGCTGGCACTCAATCCTCTGAGCCACACCAGACAGGGCTATATTTGCTTTTTGTTTTCATGTACTTTGCTTTTGTCCTCTCTTCTTGACTTTACTTAAAATAATAAGATATACTTACTACATTTTGCCATTTCTCATACTGGAAAGAGGTTATAATTGCCTGCCAAAGTGGAGAAACAAAGGGCATGCTGTCAGTGGGGGTGGGTTAGACTTGTCAGAGGGCTGTACTTGGACCTAGGGCCTATGAGTGACGTGGCCTTGCCCTGCATGCATACCCTGGCATGGACCGTGGACTATCATAGGAGAGACATTTGGCTTTGCTGGGAAGTAGGGCATGGCTTTAAATGTTACTCTAGAGCATCTCAGTATGCTGGTAATAAACACCTACCAAGTGAGAGTTCATAAGTTGGATGAGGATTTGGCTAGTGAAAATCAAATTCCAGACAGGTTGTTTTCTATGCATTTTAGTTGCAATTACTCTTGCACGTAATTTAGATGTGCTAAAACTTTTATGTTTACTACTTACAATTCTGTTTTTCTCCCTGTGAATCTACTGAGGACTTGGAGGTCGGTTCATGGAGAGGAGTCCCATAGGACACAGCGCACTATCTTCTATGGGCTCTTTAACACTTTTAATAATCACGTGGTAAAGACCTTAAAAGAAAGGCTGACAGGGTCCCCCTTCTCCCAAGAATTTCATCACTATATTATTTACAGTGAATAGTCTGAGAAATATAATTTTTTTAAATCTTGAAATTAACATTTACTTTTGCTTATTCTTTTATTTTACTTGGGAAACTTTACATAGTCAAACTTTTGTTAAGAAGATGATTTGGTAAGTTGGAAAGATACAGGTTTTGGAGAGATATAAGTTCACATTCTACCCCTTAGCATTATTGTGGCCTTAGACAAATTATTTAACTCACTAAACCTCAGTTCTCTGCTCCACAGTATGGGGAGAATAATACCTATTTGGAGGGCTATTGTAAAGATAAGAACAAATTAAAAACTGATCATTATTGAGGAAGACAGAGGATCTATATGACCTTTCCTATTTTATTTCAAATTTATTCATTCATTCATCTATCCATTTTACTGTTGAGTATACCAGAGTTTATAAGGTGCTTTCTGTATGCCAAGACCTTTGATAGGTGGGATGCAAATAAGATTTCATCCCACCCTCAAGGATCTATTCAGGGGATCAACTTCTGTCTTGTCAGTGTGGGGAAATGGAGCCTGACATTCCCTGTCTACAGATCTGTCTTTCGTGTGAGACAGTCTTCTTGTGTTCTGGTAGCAGCAGTGGGTGGTGGGTGGTGGTGAGGGGCAGAGAGGTCAGAGTGGCAAGAAGCTCTGATGTCCATCATGTCTTGACGTTCACTAGATCCTCAGACACTATTCTTCCCTGCAGTAGGAGGCACTCTTGCATTGCCCAGCATATGACTCCTGTGTCATCCTCAGGAATGCAAACCACACTCACGAATGATGTTTTCAATTGGTTATTACAATATTCTTAGGGGAGATTTCAGAATAACCTTTATGAAGGTATTCAAAAGCTGAATGTGCTGGGCACTGTGACAACTGGCAATGCTTCTAGCCTTCCTTGTCATTCTCTTTAGGGAAGGTAGTAGATTCATGTGGAAGTGGAGGAAATGCTCACAAGCCTGACCAGGAGTCCAGTATTTCAGGTTGCTTTGGACAAAATCCCAAGTCACCTTAGCTGCTCTTGGCTAACCTGGACAACAAAAATTTATAGGAATAGCTGTATGTTTAAAGGAAGTACAGGAAGGCACCATTAAAAATGAGTTCAAGGTTAAAGATAATACTGCATAATTTCCCACATACAATTATCTGAATAAGATATCTTAAATAGTTATGAATATAAAACCATAGAGAAAAACTTTTCCTAAGCCTCAGTTGTGTTATGTCTTACAAGACATTTTCTGACCGTTTAAGCCTAGAACTGAAAGGAGATGTTAATAAAATTATGTAGAATAACAACATTCTATTTGTATGTGGATTTTTCCATTTTTCTTCTTTATTTTGATCTCCTTACTTTGTTAGCAGGAGAGGATTGGTCTGCTTTGCTTTCAGCTGTGGGGCTTGATCTATGTGTGCAAAGATTTTTGATGGTCCAGGGCTAAAGAGGGCCACATGATTCATAGAATTTTGGGGCAATTAGAAGGGATCTGTTATTTTATCCATTTTCTGCCATCTCTAGGCTTTGGAAGAAAGACCAAGCTTGCAAAACTTTCTGTATCCTTATTTGTGGAGAGACCTGTATCAATCATCACGGATGTACAGTGGACCTATTTGGGTTAGGATGTTAGCCTCTTCAATCCTCAAGCAGAGGCTGGAGTCAGTTATTCTAGCTCTGACTGTGCCACAGATAGATTTCTTCCTCACAGCCAGCTAGCAGGCAGCGTACTGAGTCCCCCATGCCTCAGTCATGCAGTAATAAGGGAGCAGACATGGACTGCAAATATCATTTAGACATGTACTTGAACTGTTTTCTTCCTGTGGCAAAGAGTGCAAGTTTGGTTGTTTATATCTCTGGGGTGAACCTGATTTCTCGGTGGTAAATAGTTGTTTAAAGGACCACTTTTTCCTCAACCTTTCTTGCTGGGGAAACACACAATTAGTCTCCTGGACACTCATATGCATTTCAGTGGAACAAGAACATTTTGTACCTATTGATCTACTGCTTTTTAATTGTTCACAGCTGTTTTCTCTGTTGATTTTTCCCCCCTTTTCTAAAGTGTAAGGACTTTGTGGAGAGTGACAGTTTATGCCTTTCTCCCTTTACCTCATGCCAATCCCCAGAGTCATGTTTGCTAACCAGCTGTGTGCAGAGGTGGCTCACTCCTCTCCTGCTTTGAGTATATTTTAGTGCTTGGGTTAAAGAAAGTCACCTTTTTTGCAGTTTTTATGTTTTGGAAGTCAGAAAGGGAGGGAAGCAGGAGAATTCATT
The DNA here is from genome assembly GCA_004026765.1 of Micronycteris hirsuta. Classification (NCBI taxonomy): domain Eukaryota; kingdom Metazoa; phylum Chordata; class Mammalia; order Chiroptera; family Phyllostomidae; genus Micronycteris; species Micronycteris hirsuta. The sequence goes on from PVJI01007050.1 coordinate 79,500, forward strand.
TTTATTTTATTGTGAGTTAGATGTGACCAAAAATATATTTTCACTGATCTCAGCTGCCTATGCTTTAGTAACATCTCCTGAAGAGATTCAGCACAAAGTTAGTGTTTAAATGTCTGTTTTCAAATTGTCAATGAAGAAGCAATATCTTCAAGTTATTTTGGTAATGAACTTGGGCATCAGTGGGGCCTCAGGGGAAATATTCCAGTGTGAATTATGATATCTTGGCATATTTCCTAATGGCTTGGGACTTTTCAGTTGCCAGGTGGTAGATCAGAAGGGATACTTTAGTAAAAAAGACTATTTTGATCTGCCTGAGTGGAATGTTTTAAGAATTAGCTGCATTCACCTTTTCCCATGACCTCATCAAAATTAGAACTAAATTATAGACAGTCAACCTGGATAACCATCTGAAGACCAGCTGAAAAGAAGTCCTAAATCAAGGATATAAAGAAGAAGCCATGTCAAGAACAGTAGGAGGGGTGGAGACACAGAAGGGGCCGGTCACACACCCATGGTGTCATGGTTAAGAAACAGGAGGGATATCTCAGCTATGGAGGACTCCTGAGTTTGTGAAGGGTGTCTTACTGGGCTCCCCAGCCCAGAGCACCAGTGCCGGGAAGAAGAGCCCACATAACATCTGGCTGTGAAAATCAGTGGGGATTTTATTTGCCCAGGTGAGATGGAAGGCTGCAGGACACCCAGGCACCATATTAAAGGGAAAGGGCACAAAATCTTGCTCACAGGCACTCATCCTGGGCTCCAACAGAGGGACAGTGGCTTGGAGGATGTCAGAGTTATACAGAGAGAGACGGAATTGAGTAGCTTCTGGGAGACGGCTGGAGGGACAACTACCAATATTCTAGGGTTGAGTCTTTCAGATGTTGTGCACAGATGCCATCTTTTCTGGGTGGAGCACTCCCCCTTCAAGGCATTAGCCTGGGCAGCTTCATAGCCCCATCCTGAGGAGTCTCAGAGACTCTGCCCTGCCCAACACACAGCTATAAGCTCTGCCAGTGGCAACCAGCCTGAGCCCGCATTGTAGTCTTTCTTTAAAAACTCTTGAGGAATTCCTGGCAAGCTGGGGGTTCTCCAGAGATACACAGGGAGAGACTGGGTTGTGTAGCATTAGGTCAAGGGCCATTTTCTTTGTGGGTCCAAGGTGCCACTGTTCCTGTGTGGGGCCCTCCATCCATTATGGCATTGGCTTGAAGATATGCACTGTCTCCACTCTGGTGACTACCTGAGGCCTTATCCTACCCAACTTGCCTACTGCTGTAGCCTCTGCTGGCAGTGGCCAGCTGGGTTGGCAATGCAGTCTTTCTTAAAACACTCTTGGGGAGTTCCAGGCAAGATCCAGGAGTAGTGGAGATACACAGGGACAGGCTAAGTTCTGTGGCTTTAGGGTGAGGGCTTTCTTTCCATGTGCCTGATGGGTACCACCATTCCTGTGCTGAGCCTTCTTTGCACACAAACAAATCTTTTTTTTTAATAATTACTTTATTGTTGTTCAATTACAGTTATTTGCATCCTCTCCCTTCCCCTCCTCCTTCCCCCTCCATCCCCATCCCCCTCCCCAGCCTCCCTCCTCCCCCTTGGTTCTGTCCACGTGCCCTCCATAGTGATTCCTGAAAAACCTTCTCCCCTTTGTCCCCTCCCCGCTCCCCCCTGGCTATTGTTAGACTGTTCTTAATTTCAATGTCTCTGGT
>PVJI01007051.1:0-81329 GCA_004026765.1 Micronycteris hirsuta
ATTTTATTTTTATTTATTTTTAGAGAGAGGGGAGGGGAGGGAGACAGAGAGGGAGAGAAACAGCAATGTATGGTTGCCTCTCACATGGCCCTCACGGGGACCTGGCCTGCAACCCAGGCATGTGCCCTGACTGGGAATCGAACCGGGACCCTCTGGTTCCCAGCCCGCGCTCAATCCACTGAGCTACACCAGCCAGGGCGTAAGTATTTATCTCTTGTTCACACTGCATGTTGGCAACTGTAAGTTAGGTGACCCTGCTCCAGGTTGTAGGTCAAGTTCAGGTCTGTTTCTTGTATGTCATTATGGCACCTGGGGTGTAATGCTCTCTTAGTAGAAAGCAGGAGCACCAAAGAGGGGGCAAAGACTTGCAAAGCCTCTCAGAATCTCTGTTTTGAACTGGCCACACTGCCGTTTCTGCTCGTGCGCCATCCGACAAAGTCACACCACATCCCTGGGGCAGGAACCTTCATTCCTCCCGGAGATGAGGAAGTGAATATTTGCCAAAAAAGCTGAAACCAGAGAACAGTGCAGTGGGCAGCAAGGAAATGCTGTATCAGCACTAAAGTTGAAGGGAGACTAATTTGGTGGCTAGTGGTGAACCTGAGACCTCTGTATCAAGCAGAGGAAAGAATAAAGAGAGGGAATATATAAAATCGAGACATTTTAACCGAGCTGCTAAAATTATATGAAAGTTGAGGCATGAGGAAAGGCTCTATTCTTGTTCCGACTAGCCTGGAAATAAACTTTTTGAATTTTGCAGTCCCATGTCAATGCCTGGATATACAACTGGATGTCTACCAGCCCTCCAGATGACCCTCTGGTCACACCCTCCCCCACCCCTTGGCTCCCCCAAGGACTCATGTACCCAGACCACCTGCCATTCACCAGCTAGACTGCTGACATCTGACTGATAACTATGTTAGACCAATCCTAGGGCTAAAAATGCAGGACTAAAATTTCTTAGGAACATACTTTGTGTACTGTAAGAACTCCTAACTTTTCTTTCTTCTTTGGAACACTTCCCGGTTTTTGTCTAGCTGTGTTCTCAGTTTGAAAACCCTCAGACCCTTGAATAAATTTTTATCATTTATTTCTAGCCAAAGCCATCAAACTCTTCAGTTAATTTGACAAAACCCAGACTCTCAAATGGGGCTGCCATGGTCCTGGGTGGTAGTGGCTCATTCTTAGCAGAAGCAAACACACATCCACTTGGGATTTTCCTAGGCTAAGATGAACCAAATTAAATCACAACCAAATGAATTCATAACAAACACACATGGAATGAAGTCCCTATAAACAAGAATCAGCAGAACCAATGGAAGACACATTCCAAACTTTTAGATATTAGAATTAGCAAACTATAAAATTGTTAGTTATAAAATGCTTAAAGAAACAAAATTTGGAAACACAAAATAAGAAACTAGCAGGAATGATGAGGTTGGATACAGAGAACAAACTGGCGATTGCCAGATGGGTGGGGTGGAAAAGGAATTAAGAAGTACATATAAATGGGGAGTTACAAAGCAGTCACAGGGATGTAAAGCACAGCATAGGGAATACAGCCAATAATATTGTAACAACTACGTGTGGTGCCAGGTGGGCACCAGACTTACTTTGTACATTATATAAATGGTTAACCACTATGTTATATGTCTGAAATTATTATAATATTGAATGTCAACTATAATCAACTATCATAAAAAAACCAGAATGATGAGGCTGATTTGAAAAAAGTTAAATGGAACTTTTAGATATGAAAAATATTGTTGATTAAAAACTCAATTGATGGCTTACATAGATGATTAGATTCGATGAAACAGTTCTTTAGCAGAGCAGAGGACAGGTCTGAGGAGATCACTCAGAATGCAGCACAGACAGACAAGGAGGTGGAATATGGTAAAGAGGTTAAGAAATACTGATAAAATAGAAGGAGATGATCTCTATATGATTAATATATAGACATAGGGAACAGACAAAGGGCAGTTTTTTGAGAGATGAGAGCTGAACATCTTTCAGAAATAATAAAAGATGAAAATTCGCAGGTAGAGAAAGCACAAAGCACATTAGACAGGAGGAGTAAAAAGAAGCCACATGTAGACAAATTGTAGAAGGTCTGGAACACCCAGAACAAAAAGCAATTAGAAGGCAAATGAGCTCCAAAGGAAGAACCCTCAGACAAAGACAGCCCACTCGTCATCAACAACAGCAGCCAGAGATCAGAGGCGCAGCATCTTCGAAGTGCTGAGAACAAGACAACCATTTTATCTTAGGTAAGACGACTGCACAGTTTTCCCTAAGGGGTCTTGTCTCCCCCAAGCCCCTAAATACACTGACTTTACAAACCTAAGACTTCAGATGGCAAGAGTGGGGGAAAAGCAATGACATTACTCACATTAAGAACATTTACTTACGTCTTTCTACATTCCACAACAGATCTGAGTCTGCCTCTGACCTATAATTTTCACCCTCTTGCCCGGATGAGGGTAGATATCTTCTGGTAAACAAACACGGAGAGTTCGTCACCAATGGACCTTTACTAAAGGAATTCAAGAGGCTGTCCCTCAGGGAGCAGAAATGTGATCCCAAAGGAATGTCTGAGAAGCAACAAGGAATCCTCAGAAACAAGACCACGAATCATAATGGTAAAGCTAAAAAAAATTGTATAATGTAAAAGTAATATCTAATTTGGCGGTTTAAAAAAGGACAGAATGAAACTAGAATGTTGTGGAGGTAATACCATGGAAACAGTCAATCAGAAACAGTGTTTTTAAACCTCCTATACTGTTCAGGTGGGGGGAGGGGTTAAGATACTAACTTTGATCTGTTTAGTTCGGCTTACATGTAGAATATCACAGGCAAACAATAAAAGAAGAGAAATGCGGTGATGAACATCCCAACAAAGAGAAGGGAACAAATTCAGCAATATGAAAATGAAGAACTTTTACAACCAAATAAAAAGAAAACAGCACAACTGAATAAAAAGAAAAAAAATATGTACAGTAAACACGTGGACGCAAATCCAGGTGTTTTAGAAATACTAATGATTGTTTTTAGAAGTGCATAGCTAATGAAGCCAGTTAAAAGTCAGGTAATTTGTCAGATTGGAAAAAAGAAAGGAATCACAGCCCTGACTGATGTGGCTCAGTTGGTTGGGTATCTTCCTGCAAAGCACACAGTCGCTGGCGTGATTCCTGGTCAGGGCACATGCCTGGGCTGCAGTTTCAGTCCCCTGGCCAGGGTGCCTCCCAGAAGCAACCGATCAATGTTTCTCTTTCACATTGATGTTTCTCTCCCTCTCTTTCTCTCAACCTTCCCCTCTCTCTAAAAAATGAATAAATAAAAACTAAACAAATGGAATCCTGTACCTCCCTCTCAGACACTATTATCTTCAGAGTGCACGACAATGACATTTGTGTTCCGAATGTGCTTCTTCAAGAGCTTAGCTATTTTAATACAAAAAGATGAGCTATTTACAAGTCGTTCTTTGCTCCCCACCTCTATACTTGTCAAAAGTTTGAAGCATGGTTTATTTCCTTATATAATCATAATGCCTTCAATTTGTGAGATTGCTCTAGATGGCAGCGGATGCTGCTAAGTTCCAAGATGACACCAGTTTTAACAGATGCATGGCCATCTTTGAAATGTCTGCTTCTCAAGCTTTCTTTTCAAAGCCGAGATCTCCAACCTCTGGGCCTCAGACTGGTACCGGTCCGTGGCCTGTTAGGAACCGGGCCATACTACAGGAGGTGAACTTGAATGTAATGCCCTTGAATTATCCCCAAATCATCTCCCCTCCCCTCCCACCCCCATCCATGGAAAAATTGTCTTCCATGAAACCAGTCCCTGGTGCCAAAAAGGTTGGGGACCGCTGTTTTTAAGGACACAAATTACCAAAAATTGAAGAGAAAAATCAAGTGTTATTTATATGAAACAGGCAAATATGTGATACTCTGTATTATTGAGCTTTGGGTACTTCTCTGGCTTGACTAGGATATGGTTTGCTAAGCCAACGCAATCATTTGCAAAGAGACTTAGCATTAAAATATTCCCCATTTGTGATTACCCCTTGTACTTTAAAATTGTTCTTGCTAATTTTTCATTTCTGATGATCCAAGTGAAGAGCATTTACCAAACACCCACAGTATCAAATCTAAGATGCTAAACGCAGCCTCCAAAGGGAACAAACAGAACAAATTCTAGAGAACAATCTACAAGTTAGGGTCTACATAATTGTTGGGTCGATGTGAAACTGATTGACGGATAGAGCGGTTTTGCTTTGGATAAGACTGATAAATAGTTTCTCTCAAGGGTTGTCCTTCCTGCCCTCCCCCAAGAGCCTGGGTTACTGATCCAAGACGGCAGAGTGGTAGAGGGTGGGTAAAACTCATCCATGGTCATAGTCATATGAAGTACATTTGTTTATGTCCTACCTCATTCCACAAAGGACTTGAGTATGTTTATCATATATGACTTCCTCTAAGTTAAAAAGCATAAAAAAATCACATCATGGAAAATATGTAAAGAATAAGAATATAAGTCTAGGCCAGAGCCCCCTCAATTTTGCCGTGCATTAGAATTACCAGCTTGTGAAACTCCTGATGCCGATGTGCAGCCCTTGTGCCAATTAAAGCAGAGTGTATGTGGGGGGCGGGAGCAGGCAGAGAGCAGCGGTTTTAAAGATCCCCAAGTTTTCCTACGTGCAGCAAAGTTTGGGAACCACTGGCCAGGGCTGCAATTCTCAGCCTCATGTGTGTGCGAGCGTCACTGGGGAAGCTGTTGAAATTACTGATGCCCGTGTCCCTACCCTGAACCAATGAAATCATAATCTCTTATGCCGGCAACCAGGCCCTTGGTCGTTTCAAAGCTCCCCAGATGATCACGATGTGCATCCAGGGTAGGGGACATTGCACTGGGAGAAAGCTGGCACATAATTCCTCATGGGGTTGGTTTGGGGTTTTTTTGTGGGTTCTTGTATGGCCTAAGGCCATAAAATGGTCCTGAGTCTCTTGGGCCAGAGTAAATAGAAAAACACAATCAGTTGAAATAATTCTTGTCATCCATACACAAAAGCCTATCAGTTCCTTGGAAGAAAGCAAGCTTTTCTCACAGGTCTGAAATACATGTCTTGTTTGAGTCTTCTTAACGGGGGCCTTGGAATAATGTCGTGGGTCACAAATGACACAAACACCCTTACAATAAATGAGAGATGGCAAGTTTCACAGTGCGGTTTCTCATTATCGTCCCTCCGGGAAAGCCAAGGACATGCCCTCCGAGGGCGAGGGCGGCCGCTGTGGTGGGCGTGTGGGAGCAGTAACGATGCAGACGGAGGGAGAGAGGAAGTCCGACACCCCGCTACAGTGCCTGGGTCCCATGGCCTCCCCAAAAGGTAACGCCTGGAACTGTGCACCTCCAGGGATAGGAGTGGTATCCTGTGTCATGAGAAACTGTAATTTTCTTTTAGAAAAATTGAAAGCGCAATTGCTTTCTCCCCACATTATCAATTGTACAAAGCTTGACAAAGCAGTGATTTCTGTTTGGCCAGGAAGAATGGACACAGTCCAGTCTTTTGAAACGCTCTCAGTAAAGATGAATTTTTTTTCTCCGTAGGGCTTTTGTGGCCTCTAAGTACTGCTGATTTACCGCCTCCTGATTTTGTAGAAGGTTTCTGAGTAGGATGTTGACTGCATGGGACTGAGTCTTGAAAGGAAACCTCTTACATGGCACGCGTTTTAAACCGCAGTGATGTCGTAGGAAAGCCGAGGAGAGCTTAAATTAGGCCGGGCGTGCCCCTTTTCCGTTGCAAACAATCTAGGAGGCATATAGCATACTTGTGTAAAGTAGCTGGGCCCGCCATGAGGATTCTTTAGATGACGTGAGTGCTCCTTTCCTAAGAAACGGACTTAAGTGAAAACCCCAAATGCGTCCTGTTCATAATACCCAAGTAGGCACTTCGATGTTTTCTTCTCCAAGTCAAAAAGCATGCTCGGCTTGTCTTCTTCTCCTACTCACGACTGCACTTCACATCTCAATTTAAGAAAGACTTCCTGAACAAGTCGAGTGACGAATTTCTGTCACTTATTTAAAGCAGTCTCCGGCATCCCTACACATCTGAAGGATGAAAGGAACTGCCCGCTAGAGAAGCGCGAGTGGGGGTGTGGGATGAATGCGACCGTGGCAAATGAGATGTCTTCGCGGTTTGCGCACGCGGAGGCTAACCTTAAACTTGAGCTTGTTACTGCACGGTGCGGCTCGCAGATGAGCTGCCTTTTACTCAAAGGACCACCACGCTGCCGGTTTCCGAGTGGGAGGGAGTGCGCCCCGCGGGCGCTGTGTTGGTTTTGTTCCCGGGAAGGTTGACACAGGCAGTGGCGACTGGCGGCCACACCGGGGCAGCCTCTTCCCGGCTGGCGGCCGGGCCAGGCGGACCGACTCCGGGGAGCCAACTCCGGGGAACCAACTCCGGCTCGCTGAGGGTGCCCGGGATTTAAAGGGGTCTAGAAATAGCCAGCTTTCCCCCCTTGAACAGTTACAGCGAGCGCAAGGCTCCCGATCAAAAGGCCGCGGGGAAGAGGCGTGGACTCAGTGTTGCGTGTTTCTTGTGGAAACTGCCTTCAGCGCCCCCAATGCACAGCCCGCCCCCTCCCCAGAGCAGAGAGCGAGCGGGGGAAGAGGGTGGGTCAGCTCGGCAGGCGCACCGGGACACTCCTCCACGGGCCCGCCCCTCTGCCGGGTGAGCCCGGTGAGCCCAGGGGAGCGACTCCGGAGGCCAGCGGTGGGGTGGGCGTGGGGGCAGGACTCCTCCGCCTCCGCAGCCCGCGGCCTGCCGCCCAGCCCGGCCCGTGATTGGCTTGGGGGGCCCGTGTGCCCGCCCCGGCGAGGCGGGGAGGGTCCCCTCCGGGCGCCGGGTGGGCGGAGGCGGAGGAGGGGGCGGGGAGAGCGGGGGGCCGGGAGATAGCGAGCGAGGGGGCGGGCGAGCCGGCTTCCCGAGAGCTGAGAGCAGGCTCCGCGCTGGGCGGAGAGCGAGCCGGGAGCGAGGGAGGCGCGAGGCGCGGGCCGCCACCGGCCGCTGCTCCGCACGCTCGGGACCGCCAGTCCGCACCCGCAGCCTTCCGGGAGGAAGCGGTGCCCGCAGCAGCCGCGGCGCCAGATCGGGCTTCCTCACCTGCCGCGGGGCCCGCGCAGGGCCGGCCAGACCCGGAGGAGGGGTGCAGAGTCGGCCGCTCGCGCCGCAGCCCAGCTGCCGGGGAGCGCCTGGACCCGAGCGGGGCGCCGGCTCCATGGCGACCGGGCTCGGGGAGCCAGTCTACGGACTTTCGGAAGACGAGGTTAGCGGCTCTCCCTTCCCTCCCGGGACTCCCTGGGGAGTTCCTGCCTGGCGCCGTCAGGGGGTGGGGACTAGGGCGACCCCGGGGGTGCGTGTTCCCCGTGCCTGCAGGGGAACCCCAAACGCTGGAGCTTCCCCGCGGAGTCCGGTGTGCGGGGCTGGGCGGGGGGGTGGCGCTCGGGCCTTGGGCCCAGCGCCTGCGCCCCCTCCCCCAGCGGAGCGCATTGTTTGTAAATAAAGCGACGCCCTTGGAGCCCGGGTTCGCTCGCCGCTTTCCACCTTTAGGTGGGAGGAGGTGCGTGCGCCTCTGCCTGCGAGTTTCTGCTCTCGGAGCCGCGTCTCCCGGGCTGTTGGGCAACTTTCCGCCTTTCGCCCCTGCAGCTGGGGAGTCCATGATGTGGGTCACGTCCGGGTGGGGGCTGCAGAGCCGCAGCCCGGAGGAAACCGGTTGTCTCTCCCTTGAACTTTCCTTACAACGAATCTGTCAGCAAGTGTTCCGATGCGTGTGTGTGCTTGTCACGGTGGGAGTAGGTGAACGCGTGGGGCTGGTGTGTGTCTGTCCTCCTCGTGTGCAGGGTCTAAAACCTGGAGAGTGGGTTTGGGGGTCTTTTTGGTGGAGGCGGGAGGTCTAGGATGGCGGCAGGTGTTCCTGGAAACTTGGAGGAAGCAGGCAAGCCCTGCCATTTTTTTCCTCGCAAGGATCAAAGCCTCGCACCTTTGGGATGGGTGGAGAGACGAAAGCTCGATCAATCCTTTTTATTAATAAAGCGAATTAAATAAGCCACGCCCCGAAGGCTGTCGGTTTCCCTGGAAAGGGCTTTGTTTTTACCCTCACCCTCTCCTCGCCGTTCCCCACTCCCCTTTTTTGAACCGTTCCTGCTAAATCACTGCTTAGCCCTCTCTCGCTCAGCCACGCTCGGCTCTTATTGGTGTGTCGCTCTGCCGAAACGGGGGGCGGGAGGCCTGTCGCGGGCGCGGCGTGACAGGCGGGCTGGATGGAGCAGGTAGGAGGGGTTTGCCATCTGGCGGGTACGCGCTCAGGTCTGGCGCCCCTTTCGAGAGGTGAATTTACAGCCCACGAAGCATTACTCAGCGGGGAGGTATTTCCTATCCCCGTTGTGCATTTCGTGAAAAGCTGATGCCTGGAAATTCAAGGATTTCTGGATTTCTCTTTCTTCCTCTCCGTTGTTTCTTTTATGAGGTCCCCCCTTTCCCTGGCGATGGGGGCGGGGTGAATGAAGAGGCCATTATCGGGGACATAACCCACGTTATGGCTCCTCACTCACCACCAGCTTTTGTCTCTGGTACGGTTTGTGTGTACGTGCTATGGAAGTGTGTAATGGAATAGGTGACTTGGAGGGGGAGGGTGTGACTCCCCCCCCCCCCCTTTGATAGTACTAGGGAAAGCTTGCTGTGGTATTTTACCAAAGAATGATCACAATGCAGATAATGTGTGATTTACATTTTTGGTTATTTTTGTCCGTGCTGTGCTTGTGTAAAATAATTTACCGTGTTTGCGCAGGTGCCTGGGGATTGGTGGGAAGTGCGGCATTGTGTCCGCGGCCCAGGCGCTTCTCTCCCTGGCTCCTCCACGCTTCGAGTTGCTTTCTCTTTCCTTCTGCACTTCTCCGTTTAATTAGGAGCGGTGCCCGGCCGGCGCTGAGCTTTTTGAGAGGTGCTGAGGTGCAGACCTTTCTAAACCGAGAGCTTGAGGTATTTGTGGAGGCTGGAAGACAGTTGCATTGCATCTTAGGTGTTTTTAAAAATATTACATGATTATTTTTAATGGTTCCCTGGAAAACGGATTTACCAGTGTTTTTGGAAATGCTCCTGGATAGAGGGATCCCATGCCCATCACTGTCGTTGGGGCTTTGTTTACATGTGCAGTCAGGCCACCGTGGTCTCATGAGTTACTACGGACGATCTCGTGTCTAGTGTGGAAGTGCAGGATGGAATGTCAGGAGAATGTGTGTGTGTGTGTGTGTGTGTGTGTGTGTGTGTGAGAGTGAATGACTGGGCTTACTCCTGCACGCTGCGACTGGAGGGTTCTTTGGGGCTGGATGGGGAATAACAAGGGTTGATGAAGACACTTTATCACTCAGTGACCGTTTTGCTGGCCCTCGGTAGCTCACACACGTTATGTTACTAAAGACACGTCACATCTGTCTTCCTTTTCCAGCTTCTCCCTGTGCAAAACCTGGCAGGGCTGTTTTGATGATTTCACATTTCTGTGGTGTTTGCTTTTTATGGGAGGTTTCGGGCTGTTAGGCTGCCCTTCGGAAAAATCAGGGAATGCCTTCGTAGAATATTAACAACAAATTGTTGCGTTTCGCATTTTGTTTCGTCTCCCTGACTTGGCCTGTGAAAGAAAACAAGTGGAAGATTTTAGCAGGCTCTTCAAGTAGACGGCCCAGCGGAGCAAACAGGCAGGGTTGTTTTTCCAAAGCGTGTGAAATGTGGGTGCCCGTCAGCTCACGCCCTGGGTGTGCTGCAGACCGTCACACCCGAAGATACTTCGATTGCTCTAGAGCAGAGTCACCTTACAAACCTCTGAGCACAGCAGACGTCCACACCTGGCAGATTGTATATTTTCATGGGAGGTTGATGAAAAGCACTGTATGTTTGGAGTGCACTTAGTTAAACCCGACTCAGGAGGCCTCTAGCTCCAAGCGCTGCTGGTGGAGAAGCATTGCATTAACCTAGAAAGTAACGGATGCTGAGACAGAGCGCATTGTTGCCAGGTCTGTGCCGCTTGTGGAATGAAAGGATTGAATGTGGGCTTCACTGGTGCGCGTGCGTGTGCGGTTACGTGTTCGTGCTGCCTTTCTGGGCAAGGTACAGTTCATCTTCACCCCGACTTAAATCAGGTCAGTCTGGGGAGCCAGATTTGAAATCGCCATCTGATGAAGTATTTTTGGTGCTGGAGGGATTAGCAAATTAACAAAACTTCTGATTCAGGGCCTAGGATCGGATTCGGGTTGGAATCAGAGCGGTTTGGACTTGTTTCTGCCTCTGGCTCGGTTCCTTGGAGGTTTTTGTGTTTGGGTTTTTGTTTTTATGTATTTTTTTGGCAGTCCGTAGCACATTTTTGGCCCCATTTACCCATGAGTGTTACTGTTAACCTTCTGAAAGGTTTTATTGTAGCATCTGAGGTGTCCTTTACTGAAAAGATTCTCTGGCGGGTGAAAGTTCAAGGGACAGCTTCCTTATTAGATGTGGCATTTAAAGGTTTTTTTGGTGTGAGAAGGTAAATGGCACGGAAGTGAGGGCCAGGATGACTGGGAATGGTCCTTTGCCACTCTCCCTCGTGATTTTATACAAATAAGGATAGCTGGCTAATGTTTTGTATGCTTTCTCTGCACCCAGCACTGTGTTAAGCCTTTATGCACTTGCTATCTCATTTGATTCTCGTAAGAACCCTGGGAGGCATGCTCTTATTTACAGATGAGCAATGGAGGCTCAGAGAGGTTAAGTGATACATATAAGGACACACAGCCAGTAAGTCGTGGAGTCAGGATTTGAACCCAGCTCTGTTGACCCCACAGCCCTAGCTTTTAACATGCTCCCTCCCTTCCAAGTGTCTTGAAAGGTCTTCATGGCTAGATTAATAAGGTGTAGATATTTATTTGTGTGCCAGGGGTTGTAAACGGATGGCTCCTAGGCCAGAATTAATCAGGAGCCCTGCTTCACATATATGGTCTCCATAGTGTTTTAACACTTGGCCATTTTCCTGGAAAGTGGTAAAAATCTGACTTCATTGGGGCTTGTGTCTCACTGGCAGCAGTTAGTGGTGGGTCTGAGGTGGGGCCCCCTGAGAGGTGGCAGCTGAGCTTCAGTTGCCTGTAACTAAGACTCTGTAACAGACATTTCAGGTTAACTTTTGACATTGTATCATATTTCCTTTAAGGTGCTGCCATTGTTAAGATGCACTGTTATTTTACGCGCCACTATGAAAAAACATGCTGTCCTGCTATGATACTCTGTTGATTTTATGCAGCATCTTTATTTCAGAGATGTTAAAATACTTAAACAAGGATGTTTTAGAATTCATGAATGGCTCTGAATAGACCCCCGGGCTAGCCCCGGGCCTTCAGTTTCCATGCCCCCCATCAGGCCACACGTTTCTGTCACCTGCTAGTCAGGTGTCTGCCTCGCTGTCTGAGAGATGCCTAGATTAAGGGCAGCGCTGGTAGCGGGCATCGCAGAGAAGAAACAGGGAGTCTGGATGGGTCATTAATGGGTCGAAAGTGGTTTGTGTGTGTGTTTTCGAGAGACTACTTGAGAAACCCTGTGCGCCATCCTTGCAGCCGTGCGAAATGGTTGCAGGGTCACTGTCAGAAAGTGCCGTGCAGATGCCGTGTGGATCTAAAGGTGAATGCGAGAGTCAGGTTTCTGGAAGAAGGTAAGACTTGCCTGGTCATTCCAGCTGCAAGGGCCCCGAGTCAGGCCCCGCACTGCTGTTCGCTGAGCTGCCTGCTCAGCCCGCGGGCGACCCCGGTTACAGTCCAAGCCGTGATTGCTGACATTCGAGAGCGAAACCTTCAAAGGGCCCAGGTTTTACTGTGGCACTTAAAAGCAAGTTTTAACATCAGCAGGTATGATGTATTGTTTTTACGTTTTACTTTCGTTAGATTTTTTTTTCAAGATTTTATTTTTATTTATTTTTAGAGAGAGGGGAAGGGAGGGAGACAGAGAGGGAGAAAAACAGCAATGTATGGTTGCTCCTCACATGGCCCTCACGGGGACCTGGCCTGCAACCCAGGCATGTGCCCTGACTGGGAATCGAACTGGGACCCTTTGGTTCCCAGCCCGTGCTCAATCCACTGAACTACACCAGCCAGGGCTAGATTTTTATTTTCTTAAAGGATTCTCTGGAATTTGTAGAAATTGGCATTTTAATCTGTATTCTGTTTATTAGAATGCTTGAATTATCTCACTATGGAGAAGTAGATTCCTTAATTTAAGGAATAGAGGTAATTTTGCTCAAAGGGTTGGGGACAGTGGCAAAATGGGACCTCTCGGGTGACTGCAGTTTCATGGCCATGCCAAAGATGAAAGGAAGCGATGTCTCTTCAGGGAACTGAGTGCCCACAGCCCCAGGAAGCTTCTTGGAAAGTTGTTTTCGGATTCTGGGAACATCAATATGCTTGCTATATATTCAGGGTAAATATGAATAATCTCAAGGAAGAAAGGCTTTTAAAATGTGACATCATCACAGTACTTGGGAGTTCCTGCTAAATTGCTTTTGCGTTCACTGTGAGGGGAAGAACCTTTATGCTCATTGCTAATTTAATAACCTTTCTGTAATATCCAGGTATTTAAATAATGTCATAAAAACATGGTACTCAGGGACTGGTGGAAGAAGCTAATTTCTCTTTGATAGACCAAGACAATGTTAAAATTTAAATTTTGAGTTAAAAGATCTGTTTAGATAGATTTTTATTGCTGCCTTTGAATTTTGGGTCCTAGACAAGCAGCAACAGTAAAAAGAGACTTTAAGTAACAGTAAAACAAACAAACAAACAAACAAAACTTTAAGAGTTTTTCAGCTTTTTGAAAATGTAGGTCTTTGAATAAAGTGTTTTTGTCTTATTGATCTAGTTGTTACTTGGTAATAAAGCAAACTGCATACTGATCTTTTGTCAATCCATGTTAAAGAGAATTAAAATAGCATAACAATGATGTTGATAAGTATTAGGGTGGTAGGATTGGGTAGATGATGGGTGTGAGAAGTGTGATAAAATGTTACTTTCTGTTCTTACATTGTTTCTCTTCCAGGTCACGGTATAAACAGATGCATTTCATTTTCTGACTATAGGTGGCGATGTTTGTACTGTTCACTGTTTCCTGACGTCACTGTTGGCTGGGGAGTGGCTTGCTGGTGGAATATGGAAATGAGAGTGTAATTTAGAGCTGAGGATAAAGAAACTAGACTTAGAAAACAGTATTTTCCTACAAACTAAAAAAAATCACTTATTTAATAAAAACCCCTCAAGTAATATTTCTCACTGTGGGTAATATCAGGACTCATCCGTTTTCCATGTTTTTCAACGTTCCCCTTATCCAGGGCTTCTTAAAATTTGGAAGAAGGAGAGGCATTTGGATTTGGGGGAGAAGCCCCCGCCACATAAAAACGCATAAAGTCCTGTAAGAACTTCTGTCATAGTGTTTCTTGTCCGGCGGGTATGGCCTTGTGAACAATTCTGGTGCTGCTGTGCGTACCGTTCCATGATTGCTGCCATTGGCTTTGAGAAGGAAGTAATAATTGTCACTGCTCTTGGGTATTTGACTGTGGGAGAGATTCTCGATTCCTCGGGCAAGACCATGGCTCAAGTTCCAGCAGAGAGAAAAGTGTACCTATCCGGGACCTCATTTCATGAATACATAGGATCTCCTTATAGTTGTAATGTTTGGTTCTGAGCCCAAGTGGCCTGGATGCCAGCTATTACTGCAATGCTTTAGGTGACAAAAGCCATATTACATAAGTGTGTCTGCAGTAACTGGCTTAAATTGACACTTTAGTCGACTTTTTGTCCCTGACTCCAGAGTCCTGTATTGAGAACAGGCCCAGTTTAATGGCCAGGGTATCAGATTTCCCCGCTGTCATCAAATTCAGTGTTTGGTGACTTCTTGGCAGGCAAGCATCCACCAAGAGATTTTGTATTCTTTTTATACCTCCGGTTCCCGAAGGGAAAAAAGGCCATTCAAGAGTGGGTTTTCTTTTTGTGTAAAACGCTGTGATGTGAGATCCACCCAGTGAAGATGGGACTTGGAAGGGCTTGTAGGGACGGTGGTCCCATGAAGGACACGAACAAGCCCGAGAACTGTCCCATTGCTGGTGAGGCCGGTGTCCCTTCCCGGTGGCTTCCCAAGCCTCTGATGTTTTGAAAGATCACTTGGGGGGCTCAGGCATGCGTCCACCTCTTGTCTTCCAGGCAGAGACTCTACGCTTTGTGTCCCTCTGTGATTGGGCACCTCCAGGTGAAGGAGGGGACACCGTGCTGCAGTGACAAGGGTCTGTCTTGTGCCTGCAATCCTTGGTCTTGCCTTTAACTTAGTTTTCATTATATTTCTCATTTTCAGCCTCATTCGAGGCCTGAATTTTCTTGGTCCTTCCAGATATGGTTCTGGATCATGTTTGGGGATGCGTCTTCCAGAACCCTCTGTGATGCTGGACTTCCGTTGTGGGGTCTGTGGGAGAGGGGGAACCTCAGCTGGGAAGGGGGCAGTCCAGTCACACCTGGTGGAGGCCACCCTGTTTGCATGTGGCTGAACATCTGTCTAAATGCGTGAAAGTACAAAGCGAAACAGTCTTTTTTCAGTGATCTAGAGTTAATGTTTGCTATGTACATTTTGGCACCTGTGTTAGATACCCCAATTTGAGGGGTCTAGTCCGGAAAGGCCTGGGTCTCAGGTAACGGAGAAGGTGAAGGCTCTCTACTGATTTTTCCTGTCGTTTAACTGAAGGTGTTTGTGTTAAAGGGGTTTTCTTTACCGGTGTGCTGGAACGTCACTTTTTCAGGAAATGGAAGCAAGCCTCAGCTATTTAGAGAATTGCTTTATTTAGTAAGCACTCAGTATTAACTATTAATGAAGAAAAAAGTCGTATGTTCGTTCCTCTAAATTAAAAGCTCCACGTACTAAATACCTTCAGAATCTGAAGGATGGGAATCTGTTGAAAATCATGTGCTTACTTTTCTGTTTCTTTATTTTTTCAAAGATTTTCAACTGCAGTTGACATCCGGTATTGTGTCCTGTTAGTTTGAGGTGCATGGCACCTCAAATGCGGTGGTCACACGTTCTGTATCCCTGTGCCGTGCTGTGCACGCCTGTGACTCGGTGACTTGTGCTTTCTTTCCTGAGTCCACGCTTTCTTCTCTCTCCGCCAATCACTGATGTCGCTTTGAGTGTCATCAGAGCGCCAACTGCATCTTTCCCGGCTTGGTTTGGAAAGGGCAAAGAGTGTAAGGTTTCAAGAAAAAACAAAACTGAAACCCAGTTTGCTTCCTTTTATCATTTCTTGTCCCTTTTGAGTTTCATAGATTGTGGATGGTAACTGGATGCAGCCGTAGGACCACTGACCAGCAAGCGAGTTCTTGAGCTTTGAACAAGCTGTGTTTCTTCTCTGCTGGTTGACGCCAGAGAATAAATGTGTGTGACCCTTGAATTAAGCTGTATCCAGAGGGAACTGGACTCTGTGTTGATTTTTTTAAAAATTATTTATTTATTTATTATTAGAGAGAGGGGAAGGGAAGGAGAAAGAGAGGGAGAGAAACAGCAATGTGTGGTTGCCTCTCACATGGCCCTCACTGGGGACCTGGCCCGCAACCCAGGCATGTGCCCCGACTGGGAATCTAACTGGGACCCTTTGGTTCCCAGTCCACGCTCAATCCACTGAGCTACACCAGCCAGGGCTCTGTGTTGATTTTGAGCTCTCGTGTATGGTCGTGCTGATAACTGAGAAACTGGTATGTGCCAGGCTGCCTGTCTTTGGAATAGCTTTCAGGTCTTAGTTTTCAGGAATGTTATTAGGGAGAGAGAACTCTGGAAGTTAGGGGTAAGAGCTTCCTCCTTTCCTTTGAGAAGTGAGGTAGTAAAGAGTATTGTGCAGCCCTGGGGGTAGCAGGTTGGGTGGGGAGATATTGAAGAATATTTAATAACAGAGATGCCAGTAACATAGCATTCAGTGGAAAATGTAGGTTCAAAACAACAAATGCACTGTTTCTACAAAACATTAAAATCCTTTTGTGGTTGAAAGTGTTTACTCACAAAAGAGAATTGACAAGGAATATATCCTAGGATATTAATGGTGGTTCTGTTTGAATAGAGGGATTACAGGTAATTTTCATTATCTCTTTCGTTTACTTACATTTTCTATATTTCTATGGTGGCCTTTTTTCAACCTTAAGATAAAAGTTTAAAAGCGAGGTGGAAGGAAACCTCCCAAATGCACGTATTTCAAGCTTCGGGTAAAACTTAGAGCAGTTTTGAGTACAAATATGAGTAGAGTTTGTTCAGTCGAACACGTGTTGCTTATGGACCTGTTTTGTGTCCGAGGATGTCAAGGTCATTGCCCTGTCACCCTTGCCTTTTAGGAGCTCACCACTGTCTAGGTGGGAAATGGGGGAAAGGGTCAAGGGGTGAATATTTGTCAGAACAAGTGGCTGGTGAGCTAGACTCTTGTTTTTCTCTTGCAGCTTGCAAAATACATGCTTCATTTTCTCCACTATGGACACGAAAGATCTGCATTTTCACCCTTCTCTGCACTACAGTTGCATCAAAGTGATTTAAATCTTTACTGGTCCGAAATTTTTTTTGTGTGTACCCTGAAAATTAGGGCCTGTGATCGAACCTAAACCTGTTTTTTTTAATGTTTTCTTGGGTTTTGAGTTCGAGGTCTTGTTACTACCCGATACTGGCATTGAATAGTTTTAGATGTCAAAACGATAGCCACGCATAGCTGTAGTCATTGGTACAGATATCTAAGTGAGCAGAAGTGATTCTTTGTTTTGCCTTCCAGCTGACTCGTAATGTCCATCAAAGTATCCCTGTCCCCAGCCTGTTTCCTGGTGCTCCCTTCCCGGACAGAAGAGAGCAGATAGCCAATGCCATGCTATGTCTAATCCGAGACTTGTTTTTAGCTGCCTGCCCCGCCCCCCCACCGCCAACAAGCTGTACAGCGTAGTGGGTAGGCAGTCATACACTTTACAGAGTGCTCCCCGCCATAGCTCTAGCACCCACGTGGCACCATAGATAGTTGTTACAATGTTACTGTGTTCCTGATGCTGTACTTTACATCCCTGTGACTACTTTGTAACTGCTAGTTTGTACTTCTTAGTCCTTTTACCTTTTTCACCCAGTTCCCCAGCCCCCCTTCTCTCTGTCAACCATGAGTCTTTTTCTCTGTGTCCATGAGTCTGTTTCTATTTTGTTTGTTTATTTTGTTCTTTAGATGCCACCTATAAGTGAAATCACATATATTTCTCTTTCTCTCTTTGAGGTATTTCATTTAAGTGTAATACTCCAGGTCCATTCATGCCATTGCAAATGGTAAGATTTTATTCTTTTTTTTTTTTTTTTGAATGTCTGAGTAGTATCCCATTGCGTGTATGCACCAGAGCGTTTGTACCCACTGGTCTGATGGTGAGCAGTTGGGGCGCTTCCGTTGGGGTGCACATATTCTTTTGAGTTAGTGTTTTGGGTTTCTTCGGGTATTTTCCCAGCTGTCGAATCGCTGGGTCACAAAGCAGTTCCACTTTTAATTTTTTGAGGAACCACTGCTTTGTTTACCTTAGCGTTGCACCGACCTGCATTCCCACCATCCATGTGCTGTTCCCTGAGCCTTTCAGTACTTCTGAAATAAGGGTGTATCTTACCATTGACGTGTGTTCAGTGTGGTGGTGAGTTCCTTGCACTCACACTGTAGTCCCGGACTTCCCCATCCTTCCAAAGTTACAGATTACAGGTGATGGGATCTTAACATTGTGGCGTTTGAGCGGCCAGTATCAGTTTGCATGTTACGGCCCTTGTGTTTGTGGTAGATTATCGATAGTTGTCCTGGAGACGCTACCTGTTTTGTTCAGTTATGATGTGCCTCTTAAGTGCCCACAGGACAATGAGAACCTGTGGCAGCTCAGTGATGTCATCAAGGAATCCAGTTCTTTCTCTTCTCCGCCAGCAGCTGCCTGGCCCTTCTCAGGGCCCTTACTGGTCTCCACGTGGCTGCCAGTGGCAGTTGGAGCTCTGTTCTTTCTTTCCACTTGCGGAGGAAAGAGAGTGGCTCCCCGTGGCTTTCTCGCACATTAAGGGAAATCTCATTCCCAGAATCACCCAGGAAATCTCTTGTGTCTCCTTGGCCCACAGAGGCTCAGACCTGCCGTCCCCCCACCAGCCAGTGAGAAGGAGGGAGTGGAATTACCTTTCGCTCCCTAATGGTCCACCCCTAGAGCTGGGCCGAAGTCCACGGTGACCCTGCAGCCCACCCCCCGGATAATGCACTTTCAGGTCTCTACCCCTTTGGAGATGCCCGTGGCTTCACGAAGGCACGTGCTCCCTTTCCCCCTCAGGAGGCGCTGAGTACTCATCTAAGCATTGCGAGGATCTGGGTGGGGGCGGGGTGGGGAGGGAGGGTATGCTGTTCCTTCTCTTACACCCTAAAGGAGGTTTTAAAAAATTTTTTTTAGTGTTATGGTGACTTGCAGCTAAATGGGTTATGCCCTTTGCCCTCCAAAACACCCAGTCTACAAAGGTGAAGAGGGAACGAACAGGATGTTGCAATAAACCTCCCATTTGGGGGAGAGGGAAGAAAACTCAGTGAGGGAGCTGGCGGAGCAGGAATAGCAGGGAGTCCTTGCCTTGGGCAGCCAGTCTGGCAGCTTCCAGCTGCGCTGGATGAAGTCCAGTGTGGGACTCTCCCTGGTCCTGGTCCTCTGCAGCTGCACCTGGATGGGATGGGAACTGGCAGAGTGCCTCTGGGTGGTCCTGCTTGGGGCTCAGGGTTGTGTGTCTGGGTTGCACAGGCTGGGGTCCGCTGAGCTGAGTTTTGGGCAGCACTGTGCCCATGCAAACTTAGGATCCATGTTGGTTTGCTTCCAGTCAGTTCCAGGGGCTGGTGCCCTTATCTAGACGAAGTCTCCGGTAAAGGGACCCTCTGCGTCTTAGCCGCAGGTCTCTGCCCTGTTCTCTCCCATTGCTTCTGCCTTGAGCGATTGAAAAATAGGCTCGAATGAAGAGGCGCACAGTTTGGGTCCAAGAGACAGCAGGGTCCTCGAGCCCATGCGACCTTTGTGCTGCCTTTTTGAAGCCAGAAAAGTCAGTGTTCGTGCTTCCTGTCACTACCAGAACCAACGAGCAGAGACAGGGACTGAATCTTTATGGGCGCTTTTCTCAGATGGCCGGTGACCTGAGAAGATGGCGGGTTCTGTGCCTTATCAGGCCGTCTTACCTTCCATTTTAAACCGACCCTTTTTACAAGGAGAAGAGAAGTGTAGGTAAGGGGTTTGGAATTCAGGAAAGAGGTTAATCAGATAAAAGCTGCATTCCGGCAGTTTACCTAACATCCTTTCATTGGTTGCCTGTGCTTCTCTTTATCTGTGTCCTGGGCGGTGGACTGTCCCTCCCTGCAACACAGTGGCTCGGATACCACTTTGATGGTCTCTTCTGGGGCACAAAGGTCAATCGCTTGTGTTGGTCTGGAGTCAGGGTGAGCTGAACCTGCAGTTCCTGAAACAATAGCTTTTTTTTTTAGATTTTATTTATTCATTTTTTAGACAGAGGGGAAGGAAGGGAGAAAGAGAAGGAGAAAAATAACACTGTGTGGTCACCTCTCGAGTGCCCCCTAGTGGGACGTGGCCTGCAACCCAGCATGTGCCCTGACTGGGAACTGAACTGGCGAACCTTAGGTTCTCAGCCCATGCTCCATCCACTGAGCCACACTAGTCAGGGCCTGAAACAATAGCTTTTTAAAATGCATTAACTACTAAGTTTATTAACTATTACTTTAAACTAAAATTTTCCGACTCTTGAGTCGAATCCCCCATCATTTTCAGACTAGGATTGTGGTAGACGTAGAGGACCCTTCCCCCTATCTTGCCCCCCCCAACCCAGCTATTGCAATTTTATTGATAGCACTTTTTTTGGTACAAAATTGGTGATAGTTAGGGCTACTTTGCAAACGACAGTGACTGTTTCTGCCAAACTGAAGCAGAAGGGGAGTTAACAAAGGTGTTTTGCGTAGCACAGAAGGACCTGCAAAGTGGGAGAGCCAGGCCCGGACAGTGGACAGGCAGACCGGGCATCGGGAGAAGCTGCAGGAATCACCCAGCGAGGGCCCTCGGGGCCCCCAGACACTGCCCGTCCAACTCGAGGCTGTGAGGCGGTGTTCCTGCTGCCGGAGCCGGATCAGCCCCCTCTCCCACCTGTGTGGGGGCCCTCAACCCCGCTCAGGCACAGTGGCTGGTTCCATAGAAGGACTCAGAGCCAGACGGTGTTGTGTGCCCAGCTATGTTTATTACAGAGAAAGGAAAGCAGAGTAAATCAGCAAGAGCAAAAGTGAATGCGGAGGAAACCAGGCTCAAGGTTCCCAGAGTCCCCTCCCAGAGGCATCTCGCAGGGTACACTGACCTCCTCTAGTGACAGTCGTGACTGCATGGATGAAATGTGGTCTGCAGGGAGTCTCATTAGAGTCTCAGCGTCCAAGGCTTCCGTTACAGAGCCTAGCACACACGAAAATTCCAGGCTCCCAGAAGGAAAGCAGGTGTTCAGCAGCAAGCACATGGTTCGCACACAGTCTGGGCACGCTGTCGCTTAGGAGGATGTTTTTATAATGTGCCAGCACAGGGAGCTGTTTACCATTCAGGTTTTCAGAAGCTGGCCACAGAGTCAACCCAGCAAGCAGGCCTTTCTAAGGTTGGCAGTCCCCGGCCTGCTATGCAAATTCTTGCAAATTATTGCCCATTCTTTCCTGCCCCCTTCCTCTTCGAGTCCCTGGTGGGAAGGCTCAGGAAGGAGCCTCTCATTGGCCAACCGCAATCATGTGCTCGCAGCCCTTGCTGCTGGGGGAGGGGTGTGAGGGGCTGTTTCCTCTGTTTAAACTTTTGGTTTCTGTGGTGGGAGGTGGGCCCAGCGTCCCGCCAAAATGCTCACTGTGGGGAACCCCCAAACCTAGGACGTGGTTTCCCACGCTAGGCAGCACAGCATCCTTCTCCCCCGAAGAAAACCACTCTAAGGGTGAATCAGGCCCAACAGAAGTGGGGAGTGAATGGTGGTGGTGAGCCCAGGTGGTGTGTGTTTGGAGCATTTGCCATCCCAGAGTCTGGGAGCGGCGATGACATGTGTGTGCAAATTTTGTGCCCTGGTTGGGGGTGAGGCAGCGTGCACCCCAGGTGCTGTGGGGGTGCAGATGCTCTCCAGGGACCTGCAGCGTGACGGGGTGCAGCAGTTCAGCTGAGGCTGCCTGAGGTGCTGCCAGCTACTCCAGGCTTGGGGAGAGAACATTCCAGAGGGGAACAGCAGACACAAAGGCCCTGAGATAGGAACAAGCTTGAGGAGCAGAAAGAAAACCGACCTGGCTGGAGCGTGGAGGGTAGAGATGGGGGACCTGCAGGCAGTGACAGAAACAGGACAGATCGTGAGGACCTTGACAGCCACATGGAAGGCCGGGGCCTTCTCTGTGCATTGGGAAACCCTTGGAGGGTTTCAAGCAGAGGAGTAACAGAACTTGATGTATGACTTGAAGTGACTCTGAGCAGAAAGGATTGTTGGGGGAAGGACAAGAATGAAAATGGAGGCCAGTCAAGAAACTCTAGTTGGAGTTGGTCAGGAGGTGGTGGTCGGCTGGGATTCAAGGAGCGGCACAGGGGACTGGATCTTGCATGTTTGTTGGAGGAATTGCCTGGGACTTGCTGGAGCAGACACAGATGTCATGTAGGATTCTGGTGTGAACAATTAGGTGCAAGGTCAGTTGCTGAGGGGAAGGCTGCAAGAGGAACAAGACTGGGGGAAATGGGGAAGTCGGAAGGTCTGTTAGGTTAGGTTAAGAGCAATATACCTACTAAGCGTCCATGGAATGGCAGCAGGCAGAGATACAAGCATCTGGGACCCTGTAGAGCTGTCGGGGCCAGGGATGGGGGCACTGGGGTGCTGAGCCTGCGGTTGGCATGTGAGGCCTTGAGACCAGGGGAAATGAGGAGGACGAGGGAGAGGGCAGGGCAGGACCCGGGGCTGCCCACCTCTGCGGGCTGGGCCACTGAGGCGGGCTGTTCTCTAGCCTCTCATGCAGTGCGGTCTCAGGAAAGGTGACAGGGAGCGGAACTGCCGAGACGCCTGTGTCGCGGAGGACAGTAAGTGTGTGAGGATGTGGCAGAGTGGGTGCCTTGGCGATGTGGGTGGAAGGGGTGGGAAGGGTGCTCTTGGGGGAGAGGGAAGAGATGGGACACACAGAGGTGACCCTTCAAAGGAGCTCGCTGTGAAAGGGAGCAGAGAAACATGGCTGCAGCTAATAAGCAGGGACATGGGTCCTGGAGGAAGAGTTTTCTCAGGTTGGGAGCTGCCTGAGTGTGTGTGTGTGTGTGTGTGTGCACGTGTGTGTGTGTGGTAGAGAGGGAGAGATTGGTACCGAAAGGGGATCTGCTCAGGCCGGCAGGTTGATGCAGATGCCCGGTGACTAGCTCCTGCGTGGTTTGATACCATCTTTGATTGTGTTGGCGCAAGTAATCCTCCCGTGGGGTCATGCTAAGGAGACCAGGCAAAAATGGACTTAAAATGGCAACGGTGTCCTCCTCCCAGTGAAGGCGGAGATGGGGCCGATATCGGAACATGCCCGCGGTGGCGTGGCTGTGCTGGCCCCGGGCAACCGGCTGGGTGGCAGCGAGCACCATAGGACGGAGACCCAGCTTTATGTTTCTGTAAGTGAGATCACCAAAATAGTTAAGTCAGCACGGAGACTTGGGAGAATTTTTTCCCTTTTAAATGGGATGTTTGGGCTTGAGACGTGCTGTTCTGATGAGACATTCGTAACCATAGTTCACTGTCTGGGGTCATCTGACCTTATTCCTCCCTTTGCCCTCACTGAAACCCCTTTATAGTCTTATAATCATAAATTCCCTCAAGCAGCTTCGGTCTTGTTAGGTGCAGAGGTGTCAGACTCGTTTTCACCGGGGGCCACATCGGCCTTGTGGTTGCCTTCAAAGGGCTGATTGTAATTCTAGGACCGTGAACATGTAACTACTCCTTAACAGTTGAGCGAGAGCTCGGCTCTGCCACCGGGTAGAAGAAACCAGATGCCGGGCCGGATGAAAGATGGTGGAGGCCTGGATTCAGCCCGCCGGCCTTGTGTTTGCCGCCCGTGTGTCAGGGTGAGGCTGGTCCTCACGGATAAAAAGGAAGAGGATGTGTAATTGCAGGAAGGGATAGCAGTGCCCAGTAACGTGCAGTTTGATGGATAGGATGGTGGTGGGTTGGCAAGTCCTGCATTTCATGATGTCCTGTCGCTCAGGGAGGAGTGGCTTCTCCGTTTGCCAGTTTGGTGGTGATTTTTAACACCTGGGCAACTGGGGCTTTGCCTTTCTTTGCCAGGTAGCCTCGCCCCTGGAGCAATAGGCACTGGCTGTTTCTTGCCCTTCGAAGAAACTGGAAGTCACAGGAGGAAGTGGCTGTCTGTGAACAGCCGGGATGTTTTCCTCTGAGGCACTTAGAGAAACTGTTCCCATCCGTGCTGCTCCAGTGCTCGCCGCGCAGTGCGGGGAGAGGTGCACGACAGGAGGAGGTGCCGCGGCCGGCCAGGCAGAGGTGATGACTTGTTGCAGGGGGATATCAGTGCAGGAGGCATGTAGGAGGCAGTGGGCACTTGTTTCAGAGAAATGGGTGGAAGGAAGGGAGGAAACGTCTATTTATTGAATACCTAGTGCTTTGGTTATAAGCTGATGGCTCTTTTACCCCCCGCCCCCCAACGTTTGCAAGTGCCTGGAGACATTTTTGGTTTTCATGGTTTCATGGTGTATTTTAGGGTACAGTCTCCAGATGCTGGTCAGAATGGGGCTGCCCTGCCAAGGCTGAGATAGGTGCTTTTGCTGCCGCCATGTCTCTGAGTTTTTTGGTCAAGTCTTTTTTTTTTTTTTTTGCTGGCCACACTGGTCTTGGGCTGGTGCTCGGGTTTCTGGGATCGTCCTGCAATTGGAAGTTTCTGCACTTCCTCCATCGCACTGTTGTCCTGAGAGGGTGGGCACTCCGGAGTCCAGGCAGGGCCTCTGCGGGCATCCTGTTGGCTGTACCCTCCAATCCGATGCCAATTCTGCTAGAAAGTAGAAGTTAGGGAGGCTACCCAAGGGGTTCCTGTCATGGAGTTCGGTAAGCAAACAGTGGGGCCTTTCTGTTGGGTGAATTGATGCTTTCGTGTGGCACAGATTAGTACAAAATCCGAGGAAAATGGGCCAGAAGGAAGACCTAATACTCCATTGTTTGCTGCTGCCATCTGAATGTAATGGTTATTAGCCTGGATTATAGAACACACATCGGGCTCTAAGTGACATCCTCTTCTCATTTCTGGCTTGGAGTCACGTGTGTGACCTGAAAGTAGTAACAGGAAGTTTTGACAGAGAAATTGAAGGAGTGGTATCAATGACAAGAACACCTCTAAATTCAGCCCAATATTGAAGAGCAAACTTAAAAATGACAACTGTTCTATTCACTGTATGAGTGCTAATATTACTCAGCGCTTAACTGATTTGGCTTAGGTTTTTTTCTTTTCTGTTCCAAGATTCCCCGATGAGCAATACCTAACTATAATATTGCCCGCCTTAGAAAGAACAAGTACTTGTGTGCTTTCTTTTCTGCGGTGGGAAGAGAGCAGGCGACGTAACACAATATGATGTTTTTTAAGCTTCAGTGAAGCAGGTCTCTCTTAGAGAGAGCGCTTCAGTGAGGACTCCACATGTTGCCTTACCTTATTTTTATTATAATGTTTTTAAAAATATATCCAAACATAAAAGAGATAAACACATTTACAGTGCATATATCACCATAACAGCACTATAACTGACATACAAATTGATTACAAATCCAATTCCTAACATCATGTAATTCAAATTAACTGTATGATTTCGATGTGGCCAGTGATGCTGTTCTGTTAAAGCTCCATTTATCTCCTGTGCTCAGGAAGTACTGGTTTTCCTTCCCTGACCTACCACGGGCCTGGTACTGGCCACGTACTCTGTTCTCCTTTATTTCCGTCATTCAGATGTCTGTTGTGCTACTTCCTGGGGCCTGAAGACCTCATTGACCCAAAGTCATGGTAGCTGGAGACACTGTAGCGTTCCTGTAGCCATCCTGATCACGAATACAGGGGCTGATGGAAGCTCCAGAGATCATGGGGAAGTACACAGTTACATAAGGTGGCCACGTAGATGACTAGAATGTGCTTCTATTCATATATCAGGATCGTCATAACCTGAGGCTTCCTGTGCCAGATGTGATCTGTGCTCCTGAGTCACTCCCAGCTGGAAGGGAATTCCTGTGATGGGCGGCGGAGCCTCCCTGGAAAGCTGATCTATTTTGCCCGTCATTACACAGCTGTGATGCGTCAGCGTATGGGTGACTCTCACCTGGCCCCAGGAGTGAGCTACATGGAGATCATCAATTTGATCTCAACGTATTTTGTGCGTTTGTTGCTATTTGATTCCGCACAGACCTTGACTTTGCTTTTAAAGACCGTTTGGTGTGCACATTTCCCCGGTGAAATAACTCAATTCGTTTAGTTTCTCCTCTTTTCACGCCTCAGCAGCCCTTTTCCATTGTCGTCATCTTCAGATGACCTTGCTGATTTTCCAAGTAGAGTAAGTGCTTTTGTTGTATTTGTCTCAAGGCAAACAAAAGTCATTTCTTCCTGGGTCTGGAGTCCCTGGCCAGGTGCGGCCGAGCTGAGCTGGCACCCCAGCCTCACGCTGCTCTTGCACCGGCTTCCCGCGTAGCTTTTGGGGTCTTGGGGCCTTTAAATAGTTCCTTTCTCCTTTCGCTTCTTTTAGCCAGGGACGACAATAAAATACCTTGGGTTTTTCATTTATTTATTTATTTATTTTTTAATAGCAGATGTGCTGGATGTGGCCCAACTTACTGAGCTCTGCCTTTCACAGTGGTTTCTTCCTGGGGTAGCCGGGGGTCCGTGAGTTTCTTGGTAATCCGTCCTTCCTCTGGCAAAACTGCCTTCTTTGTCAGGGTACTAACCGTATTAGCCTCATTACCTTCCAATAACATCTCATTAAAATGGTCTTAACTGTGTTGAACATTCCATCCTACTCACCGTGGTTGGCTTTGAAGCTGTTCCCAGGAGTGAAATTTCTCCCCGGGGAAAGTGCTCTTGCCCACCGCCCGGGGCGCGGGGTGTGATGGGCTTCAGCGCAACTCCTCCAGTGCAGTGGGCTGAGGAGGGTCGAAGGGTGGCTTGTGATAAGTGCTCGGGCGCCGGGTGGGTAACGGCATGCCGGAGTTCTTGGCGTTAGAGTGAAAAAGAATCCAAATCCGTTGCATTCTTTTTTTAATATTCCTATTTTGTAGAGTTCGTATCAAGAAAGAAACGTAGTACATTTTACTCTAACAAAAGTAAAAGGGCAGAAATTACTGGCGGACGTTTTAGACAGTAGGAATATATACACATATTCTCATTTCTTCATCGTTGGTTCAGTTGCTTGCCTAGTTTCTGTTACAGCTCATATTTGTTGAAGCCTTCTGTAAATCCTTTATAATTTTTTTCTGTTTATTTATTTATTTTTAATCCTCACCCAAGGATATGCTTACTGATTTTTTTTTTTTTAAGGGAGCAGGAGGGATGGAGGGAGGGAGGGAGGGAAAGAAACATTAATGTGAGAGAGAAACACTGATCAGTGGCCTCTGGTCCGTGCCCTGACTGTGAACCAAACCTGCCACCCTTTGGTTTACAGGACGAGGCTCCAGCCAGCTGAGCCATGCCGGCCAGGGCTATAGGTCCTTTTCTGAAGCCTCCATTTTCGTAGAGTTAGGTGGCTCTGATTTTGACTTTTGACATTGATTTCTAGGCATTAGGGAATTAAGTTACTAGCTGAGAGAGATTTTTCTCATGGAATGCTACGACTTGCTTGGGGATTGGGCTTATTTTTGTGGGGTTTATAAACTTAGATCCCTCATACATAACCTACAGTGTATTTCAGAATTTGTCATCTTTAGATATTTTTAAAAATATTCTTAATTTAAGGCCCATTCTTTTAAAGTGAACTTAAATGCATTTCAGCTTTTGTCGAGAAAGAGCGAGTGAGAATTTGGCAGAACAAAACTTAGCTCCACAGAAGCAAACTGACAAGGAGAATTCTGTTGCTGGTTTGTGGTTTTGATCAAGCAGTATGCAATCCTCGCTTAAAACAAGTCTGGATAAAAGTCCAAATTCATGGGTCTTACTTGCAAGAATTTGAACCCAATTTTGAGAACGTAAACTCGTGTATGTATCTTATACCTTGGTGACCTCAGGCTTTGAAGAGTGGCAGTAAAAGGAGATGGTGGAGTGTCTTAATACCACTGCTTAGCTCTCGGATACTCTTCTGCTATTCTCATTAGAGGGGTTACCAGGGAATGACCGGACATGACATTTTCTGGTTAAAGGAATGGCTAGCAGGATGTGGAGCGAACCATAAAGGACTTGTGGGGGCACACCTGACTTCTCTGGCACACCTAGTATACCTGACTGGGGGGCTTGTGAGGGTACACCTTGCTTACCTGGTATACCTGGCTTATTTGGTACACCTATCGCAGCGGGCTGGGGAGTCTGTGAAGGCATACCTACTTTACATGGTTTACCCAGCACACCTGACTAGGGAGGCCTGTGAGGTCTGACTGGCTTACCTGGTACTCCTAGCACACCTGATGAGGGAGGCCTGTGAGGGCATGCCTGGTGTTACTGGCACACCTAAAGTTCTCATGAAGTAGGGTCTCTCAGCTAAGAAATGAAAGTCTGAGCTGGGAACTGCAGGAGTAGCTCTGTGGGGACTTCGCCACGCCTCTGGTGCTTTGGTGGCTGCCCACTATGTGGTTCTTTCTGTGTATAATTAGCGTCCCAGTGGGGCTGTCACGTAGCGGGAGCAGGAGAGAGAAATGCCGTGCAGCGTTAGGCAGATTGGAGGCAAGGTGAGGTGAGGTGAGGTGATCTGGGAAGTTGGCACTTCTCAGCCTGCCTGGAAATGCAGGGATCCCAGATGACAGCTGGTGGCGGCACCAGAGGAATGCAGGTGGTCTGCGTCAAGCTGGAAAGTTGACCTTGGGGGCGGCACTTTCTGAAGGCGCCATGGGGCTGCACCCTGTGTTAACACAGCGGCAGACTTCGTAGACACACAGAACAGAAGCCTCTCTGCCGCCCTTCTCGGTCCTCATTTGTTCTTTGTCTCGGCAGACGGGAAAACTGTTGTTGCCTGCAAAGTCAGGAAGGAGTGGGTATAATTCTGATAAGTGATAAAACATAAACGTGAGCAAATTCTTTTCATTACTGTCTTGTGCTCAGTCTTAGGCATTGCCTTAGAATGACTCTTCAAGAGGCTGATAGGAGCCCTGGCTGGTGTGGCTCAGTGGATTGGGCGCGGGCTGGGAACCGGGGGGTCCCGGTTCGGTTCCCAGTCGGGGCGCGTGCCTGGGTTGCGGGCCAGGTCCCCATGAGGGCCATGTGAGGGGCGACCATGCATTGCTGTTTCTCTCCCTCTCTATCTCCTTCCCTTCCTCTCTCTCTAAAATGAATAGATGAAAGATCTTAAAAAAAAAAAAAAAAAAAAAAAAAGAGGCTGATAGGAGACTCACAAGGGGGGAACGTCCAAGTCCCCACCTTCCTATTTCTTCTTCTTTCCCACTATTTGGTGAGGAGACAGCCGTGGACCAGGTCTGGCCCTGCGGTGACAGGCACACACTGTCGTAGGGGACAGAGCAGGGCCCGAGAGCACTGCGCTTTCATCCTCCTTTTGAAAAGGATGTGCCCCCGCCGTGGTGCCTCATCAGAAACTTTTCTCTCAAAGGGTTGTTAGGAAATATGACTATCTCCGCCTGCCCTTCCGCAGCACGCGTTAACAGGAGGATGAACGCAGCCCTGACACTGCTATTTCCACAGCTTTTCAAGTCACGGAACTCCAGCAACATCAGAGTGGAAGCTGGGGCCATCGCACCGGGAAGCCGCTTTCAGATGTCGCAGGCGCGAGCATTTGGTGATGTGGGAAACTTTCTGCTGAAAGTACCCCGCACTCTAATCGTGGTTCTCTTCGGTGAGCTCAGTTTTGGGAAGCGGTCCTAAGAATTCCCCTGGAAGAAAAGTGTGGCTGCACAGAGGGCAGTGGCTGTGAACTTGCCAGATCTTTCTTGGGCACGCTGTTGGAGAAGCAGCCGTGTCCCGGAATGTGATAAGGAATGTCGATGTTGTAATGCTGAGTGACACAGGCATACTAAGTCTCAATTTCATGTAAATAACCCCATTAAAATGTCAGGTAAAAGTGCAGGGAAGCGCTCTAGACTTCCCAGAATGGCAGAGCAAAGGCCCCTGAGGATTACTCCGTAGAGGCTCTGAGAACACTGGCAACACCTTCAGTGTTAATTTTTTCAGAGCTCTGGAAAGTAGCTGAAGACTTGCAATGATCTGAGGAATATTTGTTCAAGAAAACAGTGTGATCTCAGTAGGAACAGTGAACCCGTGGTCTTTTAACTTGTGCTCATCCCGCTCCCCTTCTTTGGCCCAACTCCACAGTGGCCCTGAATGCCAACAGCCCTGCAAATATGGCAGCTGTGAAGCCCAGCAGTCTAGTAGCCACTGGATGGGGCAGAACAGGAGTGGAGCTTCCCCAGAGGCCCACTGCAAAGAAACATCACCATTTCACTAGGCTGGCAGCTTGCTGAAAAGCTCCATTCATGAGGTGTGTCTTCATTGGACTTTACCTGGAGCCCACTTGGGTAAAGGGCTCTGCTCACTGAGCGTTTGTTGAAAACAATCAGTTGCAATTGTTAATCACGGCAGCCCGATTGGAGCCAAATTGTACTAAAAGGAAAAACTGGGGATGAAATGTCCAGCAGGGGCTTGTTTATCTTCATTGATTTTGGAGTAATTCTGAGATGGTTTTTCTTTTGGGCAGTGGTGGGGGGTGGTGTTGAAAAGCTTCCACACATTCCTGGGAATCTACATGGCTCTGCACATGCCCAGGAAAGAGCAGAGAAAGCCCTAAGTTCTCACCTCCAGCTCCAGATGACTTTGAGGCTTTCTGCACATGGACGTGAAGGCTGAGGTAGTGTTGCAAGCTATGTGGCAGGACAAGGCATGCTGTCCCAACACACACACACAAGCCCTTAAAAAAGGCTGAGGATATATTAGCTCAAGGCATTTAAGGCAATTGCTGTCCAATCACTAGGGAACCACTGAGTAAACTAAGCATAGACTTCAGTGGCCACATAGGACCCCCCCAAAAAAAAAAAAACTTTACAGGTTTAGTCCAAAATCAATAAAAATAAACAACAACAACAAACCCTGGGGTCCACGACAATTCTGGAATCTGATTTCCAGAATTGACACACTATTTAAAATTTCCAGTTTTCAACAGAAAGCTACGAGACATTCAGAGAATCTGGAAAATATGGCCTATGCAAAAGAAAATAAAAGCAGTGACTAGAAATTGTCCTTGAGGGAGCCCAGGTGTTGGGTGGACTACACATTTGAAATCAACTCTGGTAGAGATGTTCAAAGCACTGTAGAGAACCATGTCTAAAGAGTTAAAGTGTGGGATTATAGGCCACCAAATAGAGAATGTGAATGTAAAGGTAGGGATTATTTTTCTAAGAACCACATAAAAACTCTGGAGTTGAAAAGTATAATAGTAACTGAAAGAAAAATTCACTAGAGGGACTCAA
The DNA here is from genome assembly GCA_004026765.1 of Micronycteris hirsuta. Taxonomy (NCBI): domain Eukaryota; kingdom Metazoa; phylum Chordata; class Mammalia; order Chiroptera; family Phyllostomidae; genus Micronycteris; species Micronycteris hirsuta. The sequence continues at coordinate 30,710 of PVJI01007051.1, forward strand.
CAGCAGATTTGAACTGACACAATGAATTCATGAACTTGAATGCATGTCAATTAAGATTATTCAGTCTGAGGAACAAAAAGAAGAGAATATACATGTAGTAGGACTTTAAATATCTGTGGGACATTATCAAGTATATCAACATACCCATAATGGTAGTCCCAGGGAAAAAAAAAAGATATAATGGGGCAGAAAGAAATTATGCTATGAACAGTTATGTGCTAACAAATCAGATAACGTAGATGAAATGGGCAAATTTTTATAAAAACAAGTTACTATAGTTAAGAAGAATAAAAAAATTTGAATAGGCCAATAATAAGAAACTAAATTAGTAATAAAAAATCCTCCCACAAAGAAAATCCCATACCCAAATGACTTATTGAGTAGATTTGCTGGGTGAACTCTGTCAAATATTTAAGGAAGAATTAATTCAAATTATTGTCATAAACTCTTCAAAAAATTACAGGAGAGGAGGTAACACTGGGTGGGGGAGCGCTCTGCCCACAGAGCCCCCCTGTCTGCCATGGATGAGAATAAGTCAACCAAGACATTATCTACTTGGGGAGGAAAGGTGGCTGATCTCTCAAGGGAGAGGGCCAGGAGCCCGGAGAAGGGCCAGGAGCCTCTTCCTCAATGGGCTTTTATTGGGTTTAATTTGCATAGGAATACAGGGTGTATACATAAAGCTCATCAGTCATTGTCAGGCAGTAATGATCAAACAATATATAACATTCAAAGAACTATGAGGGCTTATTTTGAGTCAGAGTTAGCAAAAGGGCCATAAAACTATGTGAAAACAAACTCATTTCATGCTTGGACCCTTATCATTTAAATTGAGGGCATTCTTAGCAAAGCAGGTTTCATAGCATTTTATGCATTCTTTCTTAGGCCTGATCGCCCCTGGGGAACCCACCCTTTCCAGAACAGGGCCACACCCACCTCCAGCATTGTTTCAGGCTTAAGTCAGGCAGGGGAAGTAAGGCAGCCAAGAGATTAGGAGACTTCTTGTAGACAGAATGGGGACTTAGGCTATGTCAAAGCTGAGGGGCGAGGGTCCATCACCCCCTTTTTATATAGCCCCCCAAGTCCTTCCCAGAGGGCCCCTTCGTGACCATGCCTGTCTTAGGTTGTCCTCCCCTTGAGGAATCTCACCTGTCACTGGCTAACCAGTCATCCACTGGGGGCCAGGCAGGGTGAAGTAAAGGGGGCAGAGGCAGCGCCTCTGCCAGGGAGATAAGCCCTATCTCCTTAATGGCTTAGGGTCCGAAGGTCTTTTTACTCAGCCCTAGCCACAGGGGATTACAGCTTCTGAAACCAGGCAGGGCGGTTCCCAACATAACACTTACCAATTTATTTTATAAAGCCACTAGTTACCTGATACAAAAACCAAAGATATCACAAGAACACTGCAGACCAATGTCCTTTATGAATATAGAAACCAATCCTCAATGTAATACTAGAAAATTGAATCCAGCAACATGTAAAAAGGATTGTACACCATGACAAAGTATAATTTTTACCAGGAGTGAAAATCTTAGTTTACCATTACAAAAATGTAATATACTACATTAATAAAATAAAAGGCAAAAACCACACGATCACCTCAATAGATCCAGAAAAAAATATTTGACAGAGTTCAGTACCCTTTCATGGTAAGAACAATCAACAAACTAGGAATAGAAGGAGGCTTCCATAATTTGCTGAAGGCTAGCTGTGAACAACCATATCTAATCTCATACTTAATGGTGAAAAACTGGAAGTTTTCTTTTAAGATCATGAAGAATGAGACCTTGAGGTTGGAAAGGAAGAAATAACGCATCCACAAATAAAACAACTTGAACTAGTGAGTTCAGCAAGGTTTCAGAATGGAAAACTATCCCATGTTCATGGATTAGAAGACTTGTTAAAATGGCAGTGCCCTCCAACTGAAGCAATATATGCAGTACAATACCTATGAAATCCCATCTGCTTTTTCCCCCCTAAGATTCACTTGGAAATGCAAGGGACTCAGAGCAGTTAAAACAATCTTGGAAAAGAACATATTTCGAGGACTCACACCTCTCAATTTAAAAACTTAATGCAAAGCTACAGTATGGCCATGTCAATCAATAGACGAGAGGGTCCAAAAATAAACCCTTACATTTATGATCAGTTGTTTTTTCAGTAAGGGTGAGAGGATGGGATTGATACATAAAATGTGGTCTATCCATCACAATGGAATATTACTTAGCCATTAAAGAAGTCAGGTCAGATACATTGTACAACACGGTTGAACATTGAAAACATTATAGTAGATGCATGAAGCCAGGCACAAGCGGCCACCCGTTCATTTGACATGTCTAGTGTAGGTGAATTCTTAGACACAGAAGGCAGGTCAGTGTTTGCCGAAGGCTGGTGGGAGGGAAGAAGAGGGTGTGACTTTAATGGGTATGGAGTTACTTTTCAGGTGATGGAAGTTTTCTGGGATTATCTCATGGTGATAGAGGCACCGTCTAGTGAATATATTAAAAATCAATGAATTGTATCCCTTAAAAGGATGGACTTCATTGTATATGAATTAAATCTCAGGAAAGCTGTGGTGTAACAATAATATACAGGTAAGAGCAATCCAGATGCAACTAAGGTGTGAGGAAGACAGTGCAATAAGCTTCAGAATCCGGCTTGTACAAACTTTGGGTGTCTCTGCTCCTCATGTAAACTTCTTAAATCTGCACTTCGTTTTCTTTATCCGCCCTGCTGCCGCTGTTGGGTCTGCTTCCAGGTCACTGGATTGAGGATCAGCAGCTCAGCATGTGACTCCAGCCCTTGGGAGGGTGGGAGAGGCCATGGGGCCCTTGGGACACTTCTGCCTAGTGCTAGAGACTAAGCTTCTGTCACTGCTGGACGTGACAGCGTCTCTCTCCATTCTCACTTTTTGTACCTTGTCATTTTGCTCTTCTCCTAAAACCATGCTAAGAAAAAAATTTTTTTTTTTTTTTAAGTAGCACAATGAAGAAAAAAGGCATAGAGATGATCTTGGGCAATTTGAGGCTCTCAGAACTCGCCTGCCTGAGGATACTGGTGTGAGACACCAGGCTGAGCCAGTGCTTACAAAGTAAGCAAGGAAGATTGGTTGCAAAGAATAAAACAGCTGCTTGTCCTGCCCTTGTTAACTCGATGGAAGAAATGGGGTTGCCTGTTAAGACAAGGAAACGAAGCCCAAAGGACAAGGAAAGAGAAGAGAGGATACTGAGACATCCCGCCAGTGTTGGCTGTACGTGTTTCAGTATGTAACATACATAACAGATGATTGGCTCAGAGTAAGAGGATGCCGGAAAGACCAAAGCGGATGGTGGGGCAGAGAGAGAGAGGGAGCCCTCTCCATCGGCAAAGAGTTGGACTGACTAGTGGTCATTAAGACAAAATAATCAACCTGTTTATATTTCAAATGCTTTCTATTATGGACTCACCTTACGCCCTCCTTCTCAGGAGGAGTATGCCTTGCACAGATCCAGTCTGTGGTGCAGTTTCAGGACCAGAGGGCATCATAGTAGCAGGGATTTCCTATCCTAGAGAGCGAAAGGGAAGTGTAAAAGATACGAGATTTCGGAAAGTAGGTTTAAGAACTTTCTCATTTTTCGGAGGTAGCTGGAGATCCTGTATTTTGTTACTGATTTTCCTTGGCCTCGCTGCACAAAGCAGTCGCTGGGTTGGCTCAAGCACTGTGGAAGGTAACCATCGCTGCCGTCGAGATTCAATCATGCCATTTGATAAATAGCGCCCTCGGTTACTAAAGAGTATTTCCCTTGAAACGTTACCTGTCCACTTTTTGTGGTCAGAATTTTTTAATAAGCTGAGAAGCCCACAAGTATGCGAGCTGAAGGCGTACTTTGGGATGAAGCCAGACTGGCAGGGTGTTAGTAATTTGAGTTGTATAAACTGCAATGTTTGGAGGCCGAGCTGGTGGCTAGTGTCTCGTGAAAAAAACCCTTAACTTTTACTCTTAATAGGGCACGCTCCTTTCTAAAATTAGACACAGTAAAGGGTAAAAAAAAAAACTTTAGTAGCCTGTGAAAATAACTCTGCCCCAGACTTGGGACTATTAACAGGAAAAACTAAAATAAAATTAGGCAAGGCGGTACATTTTGTTTTATTTTCATGGAATAGTCGGATATAGGGCACAGGTTGCAGGGCCACAGAGGAAAAAGGGCCAGCTGACTTTTTTTTTTTTAAATCCTGTGTGAGATTTGGATTTGTTTTCTTGACTTTGTTGAGTTTCCTTGGCTTACTACAGAACGGGCGAAGTGAGAGGCGAGATAAAGCCGTGCCCGCCTTTCAGCCAGGAGAGGAGCTGGGTCTGTTCTGTCTCAGCGTTCTTCCAGTCCTGCCGATCCTCCGAAGGGCTCCAAAGGGCTCCGGCATTTTATTATGGAAAACTTCCAGTCCGCAGAGGAGTTGGGTGAAGGTACGGTGAACACCTGGTACCCACTCTTTCAATTCTGCAATGGGCATTTACTTTACTGCACTTGCTATATTACTTACTGATCTCCTCTGTCCATCCAGCTCATTTTTGGACCTATTTCAGAGCACGTGGTAGACATCAGGATGCTTGAGTCCTACACCCCAAGCGCATGTGTCATTCATGCAGCCCAGTATTTGCTAATGAATTGCTGCCAGGGACTTTTTTGAAGATTAATTTCCCAGATACCATTGTAGAGCTTCTAATTTAGAAGGGTGGGGGCCGGCCAGGAACCCGCACGTTGCAGAGTCCCCAGGTGTTTCTGGTGACGCAGGTGTGGGGGCCTCAGCTCCTGGGAGGGCTTCACGGTAACTCATGGCTCACGCTCGCCTGGAATGCGATACCGGGTTATTGCCGGGAGCCTGACCCTCTTTGGCTTTCCTGGGTTCTTATGCTGAAAACAGTGGTTCTCCACTGGGGGCGTTTGGGTTGTCACACGGGGTGGGAGGGCGGGGAGCATCTCATGGGCGGAGGCCAGGGAAGCTGCCACATACTCTCTTGTACACACAACAGCATCTACCTTAAGGAGTTTTATGGACCAAAATGTCGGTAGTGCTGAGGCTAAGACACTTCTTTTATCCTAAAAAAGACATTACACCACAAAATGGATTTTCACAGTTGGGTGGGGCCGTTAGAGATTGTATCCTATTGTCTCAGCATCGACCTGGTCTCTGCCAATACAGATTTATGCTCCCGAAAGTTCCTAATGTAAAATAAGCTGATTTCCAAAAGCTTGCTAAAAGGTCAGCTGTCTGAAACTGTGAGTGAATTGGACAGGAGTAGTGTTGCCTGTGGCCTTTTAGTTTTTTTTTTTTTTTTTAATGTATTAAAGATACTTTATAGCAGAGAAAAATAGAAAACAGTGCTTTGGGGTTGCAGTAATTAATGTAAAGCAAGACTGTCCTGCAAGTAGCTGTGTTCCAGGCCTGCCCTGCAGGTGGACAGGGGTGGGGTGAGGGGGTGAAGGGAGGCTGGGGAGCAGCGAGGGCATCTACGCCAGAGGTCGTTGGGGCTGCCGTTCTTCACGAAGTTCAAGTCGATTCCATGATGAATGGCTTTCCTGGGTCTTGAGAGAGACGCATTTCTAGTATTGCCCTGACTACTTATCTATGTCTTACTGATCTTTAAGGAAATGAAACGTACAATGGAACAGAAAGCTAAAAAAAGAAGCGGGAGGGTGGGGCATCTTTTTTTGAGGAGAGAACAGTTGGAGCTGGGGGCTTGCACTGGCCCTGCAGAGCAGGAGGAAGACGAAGGGGGAAAAGCAAGGCTGGGTCAGATCGCTTCTGGCTCGGTTGCTTCCAGGGACCGGAGACCAGGTGGGAATAAAGGGTGGCGGGTTTGAGCGGGCGAGGCTGGCCTTGGTCTCTGGGTGGGCCCGTTCATTGCACCACTTCGCATCTCCCGATGAGGATGAACAATGCCTTCCGTGAGGGTTGGAAGATGCAGTGAGACCGTGCCTGGGGAGGTGTCGACAAACTGCAGTCCCCAGGGCTAGAAGGTGTTCTTGCTTCTTTGAGGGGAGGAGCAGTCGGTGCAGGGCGCACAGTGTGCCAGGACTGCCGGAATGGCAAGGTGTGCGCTAGGTGTGCCCGCACGTCGGAGGACGAAGAACCTGCTGGTTATGCTGCAGGTGATGCCGATGAAATCATCTCCATCGGAGTCTTGGCTCAGCTCTTGGGTTTGTTTAATTATAATGTGTCCTTGGGCAAGTTCCTTAATGTCTGTCATCTTCATCTCCTTCATGCTCCTGAGGGCCATTCATCTTTAGCATTCTTCTGGTGTCGGGCTTCCCGGAAGAAACAGAAAGGCTTCTGGGAATGGAATGGCAGTAATAATGATAAGGGTGGCAATAGAAGGCCGTGTGAGCACACTTTGTTATTGATTTCACCCCCACGGGGCACTTACGGGGTCCCAGGCCCTGTCCTGACTTTAAAAGTAAGTCCGTGACACCCTGTAATGCAGGCACTGCACTGTTACCCCACCGTAGAGTCTAGGACACCGAGGCTCTGAGAAGTTTGGGGTGGCCCCCAGGCCCAGCGGGGGAGCGGCAGACCTTGGTACCAACGATGCAGGCGGTCTGCCTCTGGGATCTTCCTCTCCTGACCACCTTCCCTGCCCGAGGTCCTTGAGAAGGCTGCAGTGGGCCCCACGGGGCTGTGCAGTTGGGGACCCTGGTGAGCTTCTGGGATGAGGGTTGATGGGACACGAGGGTTGATGGGAGGAGCCATTTTGCTGTGGGTGAGGTTATGGAAGTTACTGGGTTTTTTCTTCTGTTTTAAACTGGCCAAGATGTGAGCGTATAAATACTGAGAGATGTGTCAGTGAAGAGGCAGGGGGCGCCAGTGAGGTGGGCCCTGGGGAGGTGGGACGGGGTGGCGTCCCTTTAGATGGGGCATCCACCTGGCTCCTGGGCTGCAGCCTGTGCACTGCTGTCGCAGGTGGCTCACTCCCGTTTCAGGGTTCTGGTAAAAGCTTTGGGTTTCACACGTGACCTTTGAGGTTCCTGCCTCTTGCTCTGTTGGATGAATGGAAGCTTAAGGGCTTGATGTGGAGAGTAATCTGGGGTTATTTCTGTTAGCTCTCCCTGTTCCCCTGGAGATACTTTGCTCTAGGAAGGTGAGAAGCCATGTGCTCATCACTTTAACCCGCCTCATGGGTCATTTGTGGGAGAAAACCCACAAATTACGGGGTGACCGGGTGTCGGAGATGGTCTTTGCTCCCGGAGCTGTTGCCTGTGTGGACAGTGCCCACACAGGCTGATGGGGGGCTACATTTGGATGCTATAACTAGAGAGGATTTAAGATTGTTTGCTTTTTTGAAACTCCAAGTATAAAGTAAAAAGAAAACAGCCATTCCCTAACGGATGGAGTGGTAGCGCTTGGGGCCGCCCGGCCTGGCTGACCTGTGTCGGGTGGGACAGGGCCTTGTGCTGGTGGCTGGTGGCTGGTGGCCGCCGGCCGGCCCGCCCTGTGGGCGGAGGCCAGGGGCAGCTGTTTCTTCCTGCCCCCGCCCCACTCTGCCGGGAAGAGAGAGTACCAGTCCCACAGAGGAGTTGCCCAGGTTTTTACAGAAAATAAAAAAGCATCCTTGGGGGTGGGGAGAGGGGAGAGTGGGGTGGGGGAGCCGTTGTCAGACAAAGGTGAGCGACTGGGCTCCTAGGCAGTGGAGCTCCAGGAAGAAAACGTTGTCTGGGCCTTTACGGCTACGGTGTGAGAATCGGTATCGCCAGGACGTGTTCTCGGCTGCCCTGTGGGAGTGGAAACCTCGTGGGGGGGTTCAGCTGCACAGGGAGTTAAACAGGTGGTTGTGAACCAGCTTTGGAAAGCCCCGTGTGTGCGAGGAACTGGAGTCTGACTTTCAGAAGACGTGCTCACAAAGGAAATACGGGAGCACAGCTCATATCTTTTTTTTTTTACTTTATTGTTGTTCAATTACAGTTGTCTGCATACTCTCCCCTCCCCTCCCCCTCCAATCCCACATCCCTTCCCTGCCTCCCTCCCCACCCTTGGTTCTGTCCACGTGTCCTCTATAGTGGTTCCTGAAAACCCTTCTCCCCATTGTCCCCCCCCCCGCCCCCACCCCACAGCTCATATCTTTAAGCAGGGGATTTATTGTTATTTGTAAAAAAAGGATGTGTGAACACATGTGGAAACCGGGGTGCTGGAATGGACTGCGTCAAAACAAAACACAAGTGAACCATCCTGCCTTCCTGTGCCCTGCTGTGAACTACCAGCTCGTGTATTTCCATTTTCGCGCTCCGAGGATGGAACCTGTGCCGTCCAGACTGAACCCGGCACCCGCCTCCGAGGACTCACCTGACGTATGAGAGAAGCAGGCACGAGTTGGCTGATGCTGCCTGGAACCTCTGCGCCTTCCAGGCAGTTTCTTCCCAGCCACTGTGCTTTGCATCGAGTTCCAGTTGCCTACCTTCCCCAGTGCCACCTTCCTTAGAGTTTGCAGCCACTACCTCATCTGCTAATCTGTCCCAGGGCGTGACAGGCTATTGAGACTTCAGAGTGAAATAGCACGTGGCTTTCATTTTCGAAAGGGATGGCTGGGAAAGCGGTCGCAGCCCAGGACTCAATATGCAACTTGAAATCCCGGCTGTGTTCTGGGCATTGAAGAATAGTTTTCACTTTAGCACAGGAAGTCCACTGCATTCATAATTTACTGATTTCCTTCCTTATCTTGGTATGGCACATTCCATTGTTTGTTGTTGTTCCTGGACATTCTGCTTTTCTTACTTTTTTTGTTTTTGTTTTTTTTTAAAGATTTTATTTATTTATTTTTAGACAGAAGGGAAGGGAGGGAGAAAGAGAGGGAGAGAAACATCAATGTATGGTTGCCTCTCATGTGGCCCCCACTGGGGACCTGGCCTGCAACCCAGGCATGTGCCCTGACTGGGAATCGAACTGGTGATCCTTTGTTTTACAGCCCACGCTCAATCCACCAGTCTACACCAGCCAGGGCTGCTTTTCTTACTTTTTTGGTCATCTTTCTTCTGGCACTTGGTGGCATGTCACTTGGGGGACATAGGGCTTTTCCAGGAGTTGGTAGTGCGAGCTGAGTTGTAGATGGAAGAGGCGAGAGACGCTTTGTGAAATACCTGGCGGTGTTTTCATAGAGCCCGGAGTTGAGGCCCACATCTGCAAGCCCTTAACAGTGGTGGTGATGTGTCACAGTTCAGGGATTGGTCAGCAATGTGTTATTAAAGTGTACATAGTAAGTGCCAAGTAGGTGTATGTAATAATTATTTAGTAGTAGTACGTGCAACGGATGTGGGAAATGTGATGGTTCTTGCCTTCAGGGAGCATACCTAAAAACCTTTGGGGCCTTTTTAGTGTGAAATACGGTATTCAGAAAGTGCAGGAAAAAACCCAGCCAGCTCTGTGCACCGTGGTGACCGCTGGGCGTTCTCTATCCACCCTCCCATCCATTCTTCTTTCCTAGGCTTTCAGATTTTAATAGAACTCCAATTCCTAAACATTCTGTTTTATGATACTCCTATTTAGTGATACTCCAGTTTAACGATTCTCCTATTCCCTCACTTTTATTTACGGTTGCCACTTGAAAGGCCACGTGAACTTCATTATTGCCTTTTTGTATAAATGCAGTAGAAACATTGGTTGTCACTAAGTGTTCATTTTATAATTTCTTAGAAGAGAAATGTTTTTCCCAGAAAGTGTAAGCGAATGCTGGGTTTCCATTGTCGCCCTGGCGGTGAGGAAGCTGGGAGTGAAGTTCGTTCCAGGGCGGCAATTGCGGTGAGCTACCAACCTCCGTATTTCTGTTCTTTTAATGTTTTGCTATGAGGTGCTCTAACTTCTTTGTGGGGATAAAAGCCAGGTACTCTTGAATGCAACAACTACTATTAGAGTATGTGTTTGCTGGAGTCTGTTCCCAGTGCTGTGGACACAGAGGTATGCAGATGAGACAGCTGGGATGCTGGTCCTAAGAAATGCATTAACCTTTGCTCCCGGCTGTGAAAGACTTGGCCTCAGAGAAAGCCTAATTCACACATATTGCCTTCCCGTCTATTCATGTGTTATTCCATAATTCCACAGTTTGTTCACAGGGGGGGGAAAAAGCAGGAGAAAATGTAACTAATAGGAATTACTGGTTTTGGCACAGTGAGGGAAGGTTCCAGAGCCTCTGAGAACAGCACAGTGGACAGAGCTTGGGCTTTAGAGTATCTTTGACCTTGAGTTCATTTGCTTATCTTCATCCTTAAGCAAATTATTGAACCTTCTTGGACCTCCACATCCTCATTTATGAAATGAAGATGACAATGAAAGTGAAGATGGTATAGTTTGTGTCTGTCACCTGATGGGGACAGGTGTGCAGTTGGTGCCCAGTGGAGAATGACAAACCACTGACCCCTGCTCCTCTCATTGATTGCTCACCTGTACTCTTGCCTAGGGCCTGACACGAATGTACTCATTTAATCTTTACTCGGGCCAAGAGTGCTAGTATTCTGTATTCCCATTTTGCAGAAGAGGCATTCGAGTCTCCAAGAGGTTATGTAACTTGCCCAGGCTCAAGTAGCTAGTAAAAGGAGGAGCCACGGGTTTCAATTTAGGTGGAATTTAAGGATGCACAGATTTAAAAAAATTCTCTCCCTGGTAACAAAGGAAAAAGATCCATGTATTCCCTCTTTTTGAATGAAGTTTCAGTACTTGTAGACAGACTCTTTGTTAAGGTAAATGGCCAGGTGTTCACATTAGGAGTGACGCTTAGGCAAAAGAACATTTCAATGACGTGGAGGTGGCTGTAGGTTCCTTTACAGCAGGGGCGTCAAACTCATTTCCACCGGGGGCCACATCAGCCTCGCGGTTGCCTTCAGAGGGCCGAATGTAATTTCAGCTCCTTAACAGTTAAGGAGTAGTTACATGTATACAGTCCTAAAATTATTTCGGCCCTTTGAAGGCAACCATGAGGATGATGTGGCCCCCAGTGAAAATGAGTTTGACACCCCCGTTTTATAGGTTGTGAGCTCTTGGGAACATAGATGTTGCTGAGTATAGTGATTTTTAAATTTCATCGTATCTAACATGGTGTTTTCACATGGTTTTTCAAGAAGTGTTCATTTCATGGTGATCTTCAATCACAGCAGACATTCAAGTACATCATGTACTTGTTCTTACTCAGCTTTCCAATCTGTCATAGTTGGTTAATAATAACGTTTCATAATTATTCTTGTCCCTTTACTAACCAGTATTGCAGATGAGCAGGTTTTTCCTGAAAAGCAGGAATAGCAAAGTTGAGTTATCTTTAGGCTGGGAAAAAATACCCTACCACCCCACCCAAAAGGAAGCCAGTACCCTCAAGTCACTGCGGCGTGTGTACAGCCACCCGAAGAGACGTTCTCATGTGAAAAAGTGTGACATGATTGGTGGCCCTGCCCTCCTCCGGCATGTGCTTTTGTGTCGTCTGACACTAACCCAGAGATCAAACATTGCCCAACTTGTACTGAAAGAGAAATTTTCCCCTCCACTCTCCAAACAGAAAAACTTCTTTGACACACAGGAAATAGTCTGAGTTTTACGAAAGAGTGATGATATACAAGACCTAAAACAGGTTGAAATTGGAAGCATCAGCCCTGGATGGTATAGCTCAGTGGACTGAGCACGGGCCTGCGAACCAAAGGGTTGTTGGTTCAGTTCCCAGTAAGGGCACATGCCTGGGTTGCAGGCCAGGTGCTCAGATGGGGGCGCGTGAGAGGCAACCACACATTGATGTTTCTCTCCCTCTCTTTCTCCTTCTCTTCCCCTCTCTCTAATCAAACCATAGCACCTCAGGATTCGTACTTAAATTGCAAAAAAGAAAGAAAAGAAAAGAAAGAACGAGAGAGGAAGCGAATGCATGATGACTGTTTTATTACCAAGACTTAGGACATCTCTGTGGCATTTTATTATGATGGGAAGGAAATGAAACCATTGTAACTACCGTCTGAAATAATAGTTTGGTGTTGGCTGGGCAGTAGCTGCTATTTAGGCTGCAGAGATTGCCGCTGACGCCTGGCCCAGGTCACAGTTTGCAGCCTGCAAAAACAGGCTGCAGTACACAGGGCCCATTCCAAGTGGGGGAAGCGTTCTCTTCCCACGGTAAGTAAACAGAATCCAAAGCAAACCGTTCTGTGGAACTAGTGCCGCCCCAAGGCCAAGTGCTCTACTTTTAATTGGTGAAGGGTGTCGGAAACAAAAGGCTGTTTCCAGCACAATAGCAGAAACCCTCAGGTCTTTATCTGGAGCACAGACACCCAAGGAGAGGGTCAGAAGAAGGTGGTGACCTACCAAGTTACGGCCTGCAGCCCTAGTCTCCCTCCTGTGCAGGAGGATGCCGACACCCTCCCCGCCTGACGGGGCTTCCTTAGTGCCAAACCACAGCGAAAGCAGGTGTTCTGAGCAGGCTGCTGTGAGGTAACTCGTCCTCGTGGTGATCTCTGTTCCACTCCTAACGTGGGACACGCGCCACGAGGGAGGCAGGTGAACTTGTTTGCAGGTATTGCACACTGGGATTGCTTCGGACTACCTGGGCCCCATTTTTGTCCAGATTCCAGAGACTTTTGACTTCATCTGCCCCAGTAGCTTATAAGGAGGCTTCCTCGGGGCCAGCGCCTGCGTGTCCTCGTCATCCCGGTGTCCCTGCTAGTGCCTCGCACAGCGTATTGCTTTTAATGGGCATTTGACACATGTTTTCTGAGTGCATTTATTATTACTTGGTAATTTTTTTTTATGGAAAAACTAGCATGCTTGGTCTGTCATGTATGTTACAGACACTTGCTGCGTGTCTGCTTTGACCTGGCACCGCTTTCTCCACGTCGTGTTATTCTCTGTGGGAGAGGAGGAGTGGTATTTCGGGTCCCTGTGTGGCCATTCAGGACAGCCCCATGTTACAGGAAACTTTCGTTTATGCGTTAAATGAGGCCGCCCCATGGTACACTGCCAGGGCTCTGTCCACATCGCAGTCCCGAGGCCTGCCTAATCAATTACTTGGTGCATTGAAAGGTTTGGGAGTCCAACCCGGGCATTTGACGTCGACTCTCAGAGGTGTGAGGTGGCCCTTTCGAGGTCTGAGATTTAGGAGTGGTTTGAGGGGTCACACTAGCACCCATATGCAACTCAGAAAAGGTCAAGGACAACCCGGCCTGGGCAAGAACGGTGATATTCCATTTCTGTTGCTCGATAAGCTGCCTGCTATAGAAAATAATCAGAGGAGGTTTATAGTCAACCTGCAGGCCCAATAAAATGGGAATGATTGACAGAACCAGGAAGGAAGGGATAAAAAAATGTATTTCAGGTACCTTTGAGTCTCCTGGCAGCCAGGACAAAGAGAGCAGCTTGCTGGGGTGATAAATTCTCAGGGCAGGTGAAGGAAGGAAACACTCACCTCTTCCTGCGGCTTCCTGTGGATATTCCTGGGAGTGGACCCTGGGGCGCGTCACCAGCCTGGGATAGGGGCATAGTGGAGAGGGACGCTTCCTTGGGCTGGAGGCCCCCTTCGCATCCTGGTTGATTGGAAAGCTGAGGATTGTGAAGTTAAACTGTCATCTGAGACCAGAGGAGTGACTCAGTGTAGTGAAAATGACCTAGCACCTGCTTGGGGGAGATAACTGGCGGCTAAGGGACTTTCCCAAGGGGATATCTTCTGCTTTATGGGAAGGGGACAGTTCCTGTGCCCTTTGCACCCCCAGCCCGTGATCCTAACCTCAGGGTTTATGGATGGGTCGGGTTAACCCTTCCCACAACGAGAACACTGTCTGATAAGCATTCTTCTGACCCCAAGTCCCTGCCGAGGCCTGCGGCAGCTTGGCTAAAATGTTGCGCAACTCCCCCCGGGGTGGGGGAGGGGGCCAGATTTCGCCTCTTGTAAACTAGATTCTCCCAGGTGGTGGGAAAGGCCTAAAACGAGAACTTTTTTTTCCTGGCTTACTTTTCTCATGAAAACCTAGGGAAGCTACCTCCCTCCTCTCCATGTTGCTGATCCAGGATTTTATGGAAGTGGATGTTGGGAGTATGAAGCTTCTTTGGGGTACAACCAAGAAGCTTATTTGATTTTAGATATAGCAAGTTTATACTCTGGTTTCTCTTCAGAACGCATACATTTTTCGCCTTTTACTTAGATACAGCAAGTTTAGCGGTAGCTTCCAAAACTGCCAGCGGGGAGAGCATATCTGAATTCCTGGAGGGGAAATTTCAATTTCCGATGTGACAGAGCTGGCCAGGAGGAGGAACAATACTGAAGAGAAAGACAAGTAGCTCGAACACCACTGGTGGCGAAAGCAGCACACGGAGCGCGGCCCTGCGCGGCCTGCCCTGGACCACGTCCTCCTTCGGGTCGGTGAATGGCTGAACCAAGAACAGGGCTCTTGCAAGCTGTGCCTTCTGAATCCAGTTTTTGTTCCGTTGCTTTCATTTGCATTTGGTGTCTGGAGTGCCTGGCCGTGGAAAGAGCCGAGGCTTTGTTTGGGGCGATGAGGGCTAGGGTTTCAAGTCCATGTTTCCCGGTTTACCCTGTGTCAAGTGTCACTTGAGTCACAAGTGACTGTGTTGCTCGTCTCACGGAAGACCCGCGAGCTTCCTTTTGCCAACTAGATGTTTGCACGTCCCCAAACCAGGAGATCACAGAGCCATGTAAAGAAGACTGTTCTTGAACAGAAATTCTGTCCCTCTGATATGCATTTTAGCTCTAGGACAGGTGCCTTTTTAATCTTCGGTGCCTAGTTCTGCCCTGGCCATTACTTTGTAGCAGGCGTCCGTGGTAAGTTGAGAGAAAGGAAGTGGGTGTATAAGACTTCGGTGTTTTGTTTAATTCTGTCGTGTTGGGGGCTTCTTGCAAAGTGGGTGAATTAATTATTCATGATGAAATGAATGGGGGTATTATTTTAAATTAGTATAGAAGCCAGCGGTTGACGGCCCATTTATTAAGCTGCTTGTGTTGGTCTGGCTGCCAAGGGAGCTTTAGAGCCGTCAGAACCTGTATTTCGTGTTCCTTGGTTGGTTGGTTTTTATATATCGACTTAATTCCAAGCCTAATTTTATTCTTTTCTCTGTTTTTTTTTTTCCCTCCAAGCTTCCAATAATTCATGTTGAAATAAGGTCTGGTATCTAGGTCCCTTTCCCCCTCTGTCACTGCCACCACCTCACCAACATTCCGTGCCCAGCGTGTGAGCCAAGGCATTGCCACCCAGGGGCCTGAGCCCTTGGAGACCATCCCCCACGTCTTCAGAGGCGTAGGTCCTCGGGCGTCTGACTGAAAGAAGAGAATCCAGCTACAGTCACAGCTCGTCTCCCTGAAACGTACCGTTTCGTAACCCACATGTTGGAGGCACGATCGGAACCAGAAAGTAAACAAAATTGGTCCTTGAAAGTGTATGACAGAAATTCTGTACAATAAATATTATCCACTTTTCTCTTAGAAAAGTCTCATGCAGGGTCCTCTCTTAGGACTGATTTGACATCATTTTGTTTTCCTTCTAAAAATATGTAATGTTGCCCTGGCTGGGGTGCTTGGTTGGTTCGTTGTCCTATACACTTGGAAAGGTTGTGGGTTTGATTTCTGGTCAGGGCATGTACCTACATTGTGGGTTCAGTGCCCAGTTGGGGTGCATATGGAAGGCAGCCGATCACCAATCGATGTTTCTCTCTCTCTCTTCCTCCCCCCCCAAAAAATCAATAAACATATCATTGGGTGATGATTAAAAAAATAAATAGAAATCAAAATAATAAATACATAAAAATAAAAATACGTAATGTAAAATAGAATATGTCACATGCAACTATGATATTGAAAGTTTGGTCCTTTCATTGAGGCGGTTGGTGTTCCAGGCTGCTCTGATTGGTCCGCAGGCTCAAAAGCAGCTCGTGATTGGCTGTCCAAGGGCCTAGCCAATGAGAGGCTGAAGCTGCCGTGGTGCGGGTGGGGCTGTGCTGGCTTTCACACAGTGGACACGGGGGCCACTCTAGAAGCAGAGTGCTGGCAGAATCAGGGAGCAGTGGAACTCGTGGAGGCAGACCCTGGTCTAGGTCAAGGTGACTTTTGATTTCACCTGTGGTTTCCAGAGGAGTCAGTCGTGGGGCAAAGAGAAAAGGACTTTTTGTGTGGTGGGAAGAGCGTCGCCAGAATGCCATGACCTGGAATTAGCAGATCCATTGTGGGACCAGCGGGCACATGTGTTCGGTTAGCGCTTGGGTGAATTAGAAGAAGTGCTGAGTACTGGGTGGTACATGTTAGCCTGTGAAATCCACATTTTGTTTTGATAGGCATTGGAGTCATTTATTGAGCAGATATTGATGCAGAACCTAACGTACTAGGCACCAGATTGCAGTATAGTTCTTGTCAAGGACAGAGAATTTGGGTCTCACATAAGATCCCCGAAAGTAGCTTCTCACTCCAGAATTAGTTTAGACTGTGGCTGCAGAGCAGGAGATTATGTCAATTTTCTCAAATTAGATTTTTTAAGTCTGCTTTAATTTTATTACTAACAAATGTTACTCTGTTAATCACCAAACGGTGGAGAAGGAGAGATTAAATTTAGAGGTAATACTATCTGGGTTTAAATGTTGGCCTTGTCCCTTATTAGCCCTGTCAGATTTATCACCTGACGTGAATTAGCAGCGCTCCGGTTTTCTCAGCCCCGCAGAGGGAGCAATCACACATCTCCTCGGGCTGGTGGGGCGTGTGCGTGCGGTAACACATCCTGTCTGCCTCTGTGTCGTTCCCATGGTGGGCACTCCTGCTAAAATCCAAGAAGGTGGGGTGTTGGAAGATGATACAGCTAGGCCAATTAGGGGCCTTTTAAACATATATTTTTTTAAAAAAGGCAAAGAAATAGCAACAACCTTTGGATTCATTCTTTCATTGAAGAACAACAAAAAAGAACCACCCAGTGGTAGATCACTAGAGATTATTGAGACAAGACCCCTGTGCGCCACCCGGGGCCACGTGGGGAAGACCAGGAGGGCGGGGGTGATACATGTGGGCCGCCAGGCGTGCTCACGTTGCCAGGCGGGTGTGGGCGAGGGCTGCTTTAGGAGAGGGGCTTTGGCAGGAAGAGTTTCACGGGGGAGTGAACTCTTGCATTCAAATCTGAGTTCTTGGGGGAGTCATCACCCAGAGAGGAGTGGAAAAGTTGTTTCAGACGGGGGTACCCGCAAGTGCAGAAGTCTAGCAGTATTGGAGGGCTGCGTGGCATGTTGGAAAATAGCACTTTGGGGATTCGTATGACATGGAGGAGTGAGTGGAGAAAGACGAGACGAGACAGGAAAGGGGGCAGCTCACATAGGCAATGAGGAGCTGCCGCGAGATTTGAAGTTGGGAAGTGACGTGATGGTATTTGCAACTGAGGACGACTAGACCAATAGCGGCGTGGAGGAGGAGGATTTGGAGACGGGCAGAGTAGAGGCAAGGAAGAGTTTTAGGAAGATTTTGGGATGATCCAGATGAGACCGAGGTCCTGAGCTTGGCCTTGCAGGAGCCTGGAGAGGAGGACCCACTGCAGAACTGTTGACGATGCTTTGTGTCCGGATGGGTGCGGCAGGGGTGGGGAGGACTCCGAGTTTCCAGCTGGACTCTGGTGGATAATGGAGTCATTCACAGAGAGGCTGGGGGAGGGGTGGGTGCTGTGATCTTAGATTGGCTGTGTCTGGGGACAGCACATGTCCTTCTGAGAGGACAGGAAATGCAGGCATCTCTCTCTAGAGGCTTGGCCCTGAGCGTCCCAGAGCTCGAGGTTTGGTTCTGGGATAGATCAGGTTGCTCACAAACGTTTGGACCTCTCTTCTTTAGGATAGATGTTGGAATTAGTTCTCCCTGCCCCACTGAGCCCAGGTGTGTTCATGGGACCACCTGTGATTAATTAGAAAGTGGGGCGATGAGAGTCCTGTTGATTCTGAGCCAAAGCGAGACATCATCTGAGCGCACTCAGCCACGATGCCTGAGTATGTCCCAGAGGCAGCTCCGCTGTGCTGTGGGCCTGGGTCCCTGAGTGAGCTCAGTGTCCGCACGGACCAGGGGCCAGGGAACCCACGATGGATCTGCACTGAGAGAGAAACCTTTGTGTTTTGGCTTTTGTGGTGATGTTGAGATGTTAGTGGCATTTTCTATCATTGCTTAGCCCCTCCTGACTGAAGTTATCCTTTAAGAGGCTGAACCTTGCTAATTTTCCCTTTCTAAACTACACATCAGTTCTAATTTTCCTCTTCTAAACTACAAATCCGTTTTGAACTACTTTTTACCCATGCATGTGGGTGAGTGCATGCACGGGTAGATAAATGCAGCTGCAACTGAAAACATATCTTTGTCACTGTTACCCTTTCCTCACAGGTATTTTTAAATGTCAGAAACTCACGTGCTCTTTTTTTTAAAAAAACAGCTTTATGGGGGTAAAATTGCGATACCATATACTTCACCCACTTAAAGTGTACAACTCAGCGGCTCTTAGTACATCCATAGATTTGTACCACTACTATCACGATTCACCAGCACAAAACATTTCATTATCCCCAAAAGAAACCCCCCTTCCCAGTCCTGCCCCACACCCTCTCTCTAGCCATAGGCAACTTCCTGTGTCTAATCTACTTCCTGTGTCTATTCTAGACATTTCATCTCAATTGAACATGCAGGACGTGGCCCTCTGGGATTGGCATCTCCCACTGAGCACCGTGTTTGTAAGGGCCGTTTGTGGGGTAGCACGCGCCAGCACCTCATTTCTGTTTGATCACTAACATCCCATTGCACGGAATGCAGTGTATTCCATGTGGTTCCTTAACAACAACTGCACAATTTCTAAAGATGGAAGCTGTGCTCACCCCTCGAGAATCGCATGTTCATCATCAGTTGGTGGGTGTTGGGTTGTCTCTACTTTTTGGACGATTATGAATAATGCTGCTGTGAACATCCACGTACCTTCCTGCACAGTCTTGTTCAAGTTATTCTGTGAACACAATTCATTTCTCTTTATACCTGCGAGTGGAACTGCTGGGTCATTTCCTAATTCCATGCTTAACTGTTTGAAGAACCGCCAGATTCTTAGGCAAAGCAGCCACACCATTTTCCATTCCCACCAGCAGTGTGTGAGGGTTCCAGCTTCTCCATGTCCTTGTCAACACTTGTTATTGTCTGTCTTTGATTATAGCCATGCTAGTGGGTGACACGCGTTGCCTTATGTCATTTAACATGAAACTTAGATATCGTAGTTCAGCTTTCCCATCTTTATACATGAGCTTTGTTTCACTAGCAACTCATGCTTTTATTGCTTTATATAGCTTTATTGGTGTTGTGGCTGCTCATGAGGAATGGTCTATGTCGACATGTATATTTTGTAGGGAAATGCTTACCTTCCATTACCAGACCCACATTCTCAGCTTAAAGTGTGATATTTTGTTAGCTTCTTCAGCTTTATCAAGTGGCAGGTACAATGGCTTTTGTTTGAAAAAACTTTGGAGCTTAAACTGAAATGAGAGTCGTGCTTTAGCACAAAAATCACCTCCTATCACTTCACTTAGCTGAGGAACTTTGGTGGGGGTTCCTGTTTGTCTTTATTCTTCCTTCAGTTTGTGGTGGGTAAAATCCGATGCATTTTTAGTGTGTAGGCTTGCATGTTCATGTTGTAAAGCCACACGGCTTCTAAAGATGGGTGCGATTCTAAAGATGGGCGCCCTCTGGAGTTCATGTAGTCATTCAACATGCCTTACCGAGGGACCAGTCTGTGATTGGTGTTCAGCCGAGTCCCTGCTTGGGGAACAGACCTTAAAGGAGCAAAGGCATATGGAGCTACAAGCTGTAACAGGGCTGTGAACTTCATAGGTTCTCTCCTAGGAAGGATGGGGGCTCCCAAGTTTTACTTCCTTTTGGTGGGGGGATGTGTGGGGAAAGGCCTCAGTGAGGAAGTGACACTCCAGCTGAGACCCAGAGGAAGGGGAAGGGCTTGCTGGGGAGATGGAGGGACACTGTGGTGGTGGGAGGGGGTTTCTGAGGGAAGGAAGCTCTGGCAGGTTAGAGGAACTGAAATAAGTCAGTGTGGTTGGAGTGCAAGACTCTGGGAAGACAGGAGGCCAAGGTCAAGGCCAAACTGGGCAGGGCCTGTGGACATGCTAGTATTGGGTTGGCCAAACAGTTTCTTTGTTTTTTTTTCTTTTCTGTTAGATGGTTCTAGTAGCATTTAGTTGTCTTTAACTTCATTCACAACAGTTGTGTTAGATTGTATTGTGACAGCTGTCATATCCACGTGCATTTAAAAAAAAAACAAAATTGGTGAATTTTTGTGTAGCCGTTTTAATATTGAAGATGGAAGAAAATATGCGACATTTTCGTCATATTACGTTTTATTATTTCAAGAAAGGCAAAGAGACAACTGAAATGTGAGAAAAGATTTGTGCAGTGTGTGGAGAAGATTCTGGGACTGATCACGTGTGTCAAAAGTGGTTTGTGGAGTTTTGTGCTGGAGATTTAGCACTGGATGATGCTCAGCGGTTGGGTAGACCTGTTGAAGTTGATAGTGATCAAATCAAGACATTAATTGAGAACAATCAATGTGAGATACCACGTGGCAGATAGCTGACATACTCAAAATATCCAAATCAATGAAGTTATTGGTGAAAATGAAAAACGTGCCCTTTATTTTGTGGGAAAAAAACCGCACGGACTTTTCAGCCAGCCCACTACTTTGAACGTTTTCAAGACGTGGTGAGAGACTGCACGAGGCAACAGATGCTAACTCGATTTATTGTTTCGTGGTGATTACTTCACCGTATATACACACATCACGTCCTGATGCTTGTGTACCTGACACTAGCCTGTGTCAATTATATCTCAATAAAAAAATACAAATTAATCGTAAAAAAAGATGCCATGAGCTATCATGGAAAGGTTGTTTTATTTTTTCTTCTTTTTCTTTTAGAGAGAGGGCAAGGGAGGGAGGGAGAGAGGCGGAGAAGTATCAGTTTGAGAGAGAAACATCGATCAGTTGCCTCTTGCACGCACCCAACCAGGGACCAGGCCTGCAACCCAGGCATGTGCCCTGACTGGGAATTGAACCCGCGACCTTTCACTTTGTGGGACCACGCCCAACCTGCTGAGCCAGGCTGGTCAGAGTGATAGAGAGTTTTAAAGCAGTCTTAGGGAGATGGAAATAATTACCTGCTTAGGTGCAGTGTTATCATGAAGACTATTTAGGAAGTGTAAAGAGTTACCTTGTGTGTTTTTTTCTCATTAATGTGGGACATTAAAATACTACAGGGGGAGTCCAGAAAATTTCTTAAGATTAATTTAAAGGTTTGTCATAATTGTGGCAGTTCTTGAGAAATAATCGGACTCTAATTTCCAGTGCTTGGGTGGGGGAGGGGCTTTGACACAGTCCTAGTGGAGGAAGGAGAATCAGCATTTGGGACGCCCGAAAGAACCCCTGACACCTCCATCGTTGCTTCTGCTTAACAGCTCCCAGAGTGGAGAGTGTTGCCCTGGACACCGTGTGCCACTCTGCAGTGGTGGCGGTGGGGACATGAGCCAAACGCTGATATGTGGCAGCATGGCCGTGACTGTTCCTAATACGGAGCTAGTATGTCTTGCTGTAACTTCACCTTTTGTGCAATCTGGACAGTTTAGACCCTGGAAGAGGACTCTTGTCCCCCGCGACGAGGGGGGAAGTGTCACTGCAGCGTGTCTGTGTGGCAGGCCCTGGGCAGCACCCTGCATTTGTTACTGTCCTTCCGGTGAGGTTGGGGATTGGCGATGCATCAGGTGGCATATGTTTAGACCTCGTGAGTTTCAGGTGACTCAATTGTACCTGGGACTGCCAAGTGTTCGCCCAGTCTGCCGTGTCCCTCTGCCTGGTCTCCGTGCGTGAGCGAGGACAGCACCCTCCGTGGTGTGCCTCCCTTGACTGTGGGCGACTTAGCCTTGGAGCCAAATCCAGCCTTCCACCTTGTTTTATCTGGTCCAGCACCTGGTGTCTACCTGGTAGCAGCGCCGAGTTCCTTGCCCCTAGTTAAGGAGTAGTTACATTTCTATAGTCCTAAAACTACATTCTGCCCTTTGAAGGCAAAAGGGCAACTGCAAGGCTAAAGTGGCCCCCAGTGAAAATGAGCTTGACACCCCTGATCTAGAAGGAAGTTCCAGGGGCAGGAAGGAGGCACTGTCAGTCCCCAGTGCCTCCGAGAGGTCAAGTGCCTAGTAAATGTTTGAGGAATAAACGAAGAATTAAAATACGTAGATGTTTCTAGTCCAAGACGTTTGCAGAACTGCCTCGTCCTTCCCTGAGTGCTGTGTTTTTTTCCCAGATAAATTTATGGTCATGGGTTTAGATGCTAATTTAAATCAGCACATATATTAGTATTAAGGATGGAGGAATACATCCAGGCCCATTTTGCTTTCGAGCAGGAAAAACAGTCTATCTTTATTACCATCTAGAATAAATCATGTTCAAGATAATGTGCCATAAGTTTATTTTTTATCATGATCAGATTTGGTTAATGTATAGTTTTGAGTTTGCATGTCAGCCACGTTAGTCTTTATTTACAGGGAGGCAGACAGCCATTTTTTGCTCTTTATTGGGGAATCATGTTGAAGTGGAGATGCTGAAATTGGAGGCTAATGAGCCTGGGTCTGTAAGTGTGACAGATCATTCTCGTTGCTTTAAGGTTGAAATGTTGCGAACATAGTTCCGGTTCCCTTAACACCCTCACCTGTGACACACACAGAATGCCCCCTCTCTTTTTCATCGCTGCTCTCAGTACGAGCCTTTTCTCTCTAACCTGTGGAGGAGGGCTGCCTCTTCTTTACTCAGGTGTTTTATTCATTTTTTTTTTTTAGAGCAGCTGCTGCAAACTTAGTCACTATGAAGAACGGCCCTGCAGAAAGTAGTCCTTGGTGCTGGAGGGCGCGTGACTCTGCACCCCTTTGTATTTCTCCCCTGTCATTCATGATCTATTTCCCGATGTCCATCGGGATTACAGAAAGTTCCAGTAAACCTGAATGTGGATCATGACTCGTAATTCACATCTGCTCCACTAGTGGACACAGATTTGCTCATGAATGTCCTGTCTTCCGTGTGCACTTCCTCTTCGGTACTCTGCGTGATGCATTGGACGCCGCAGGCGGGCGCCCTGGGTCCCCGGGGGCCCGGGGTGCGTGCAGCGTGAGGCTGTGGGTGCGGGCTGTCGCCATGGAAGGAGGGATGCAGCTTGAACCGAACGGGTGAAGCTGCTGTGGGGCTCTCCTAGTTTTCTCATCCCGTCTACTGCTATAATTAGAAGTTCCGCTTCATCTGTGGTCGTGCTGAAACAGTTTATAATTAGGAAGTGGCTTTTTCTTGTTATGACAGATTAATTGTAAATCTTCTCACCCTTTGATTAAAAAAACAAAAACAAGGACAGCCCTTTCCAGGCTTGTTTACCGTTCTAGCAACTTGTGTGCCTTCTTCTGTTTTGTTATGTCGCTGTCGTTTCTTGGCCAAATAATCTTTTGCACCAAATCCTTCAAAATGTCCTGAAGTGCTTATGAGCCGCTTGGACCATTAGGGCTGGTCGGGGAGCCCCTCTGGTTTCCTCATGTTCCAGATGAGGAAGCTACTGCTGGGCCCACCTAGTGGAACGCGCCCCCAGGGCGTGGCTCTCTCCCGCTCTCTGGTGAAGGCTCCTCTTCCCATGCTCAGCACACCGAGTTTCTTGTTTTCCCGTGCTGATTGTAGGTCATGTTCGGCCCCCCACCTGAGCCAGGGTTTCTTTAGAAGATCCTGACCTTGGCTTACCCCACCTGGTACCCACTCTCTTAGGGCCACATGTCTGTACCCCTCCCTCCGCTCCATCCTTGGCCGTGCTCCTGTGTCCCTGTGGATGGGTGTTTAATGCACTGTCCTCGTCATTTCTCATGGAAATAAATCCAATAGTCTCTCTGTGTATCACCTTTCGGTCATCCACACCTTCTCTGCCGGTGGCCTCAGTGGGGCAGGGGTGCCAGAAACACGTGAGAGGCCTGCCCACGTGCCAGAATAATGGGGAATGCAGAGGGATGGCGTGTCACTTGTGTGCTTCCGTGTGGTGGCAGGTATCCAGGCCACCTGACGCTCCTGCTGGCCCCAGCCTGGCTCCTCCATTGGGCGGTTGTATCCTGACCTCACTCACCCCCATATTCACCCTGGACTCCGTTGGCCGCTGCCACTGCGCCTTCATGCCCACTGCACACTCTTCTACCCTTGACCCACTGACCTGCTCTGTTGTTCTCTCGGCTCCTGGCTGCAGAACATTGCTGCTCAATGTCCCCATGCTGAGCTGTGTGGCTTTATAACAAGCTCACGGTGCCAACTGCGGCTGGATGACTCCCTCAAGAGTTTGTGGTCCTGCCCCCCATGCTTTGTGACGGCCTGATTCCAGTCCTCCTGGCTGTTGGTCTGCCCAGTGGTTCTCAATTCTGGCCACACAGTAGCATCGCCTGGGGGAAGTTTGAAATTTGTCCAGTGCCCAGGGGCTCATGCCCAGAGGTCCTGATTGCACTGGTCTGGGGCAGGCAGGCCCGCGCGTTGGTGGGAGTGTTTCTAAGATGCACAGATTATTGGAAGAAACAGCCAGATTGGAGAACTGAGGTCTGTTCTGCTCCCCAGTCAGCCCTCAGTCTCAGCGTCTGCTATTGTATCATGGAATAGGGCACCTGGCCATCTTTCTTAGGCACCTTTGCAGGTCTTCCCTCTACCTACCTACTAATTGTTTGAGGAAGAGAGACTCTTCTTGCCAAGGTGCGACTCCCTCTTATTTCTGGATCACTTCCTCACCTGCTCTCTTCAGCACCTGGGGCCATGATCCGTCTCTCTGATGTTGGCCACGTTGGACAACCCAAATGAAAGTGTCAGAATCTTGTGAAAGGCAGGCAGCGGGCAGAGAGGGGAAGGCGATGATGGAATGAGGGGCCACCAATGCCACAAAGAGTGTCTGTCATCTGACATGCGTGCCAAGGGCTGTGGTTGGAGAAGGCGCAGGCGGGTTAGACCGCTGCCGTGCGACTGCCAGGCCAGCTGGGCTTCCCTTATACAAGGAAGTTCATCAGTTACTGCGTCAGATCTTGTGAGGGTGGCATCATAACAGCATCGGCTGCCGTTAGCACAGTGCCCAGCCCACTGTGCGTGCTCAGCAAGGGTTTGACCCTTAGAAAGGACCGTGTTGTCTTCAAATTCAGGAAAATTTTCCTTAGTCCAACAGATACAATATTTTGCCCCCTGTTGAACCTGTTGTACTTGGATGGTTATTACTCTGTTCCATTTGTACTGTCTTAATAAACGGCAGGTATTGGGTTGGCCAAGAAGTTCATTCAGTTTTTTCCATAAAATAAAAGACATTTTTCATTTCCTTCAATAATTTTATTGATTTGGATATTTTGAGTATGTTGGCTGTCTGCCGCATGGTATAACATTGATCCTTCTCAATTAATGTCTAATTTTGATCCCTGTCAACTTCAATTGGTTAACCCAACCATGGAGCATTGTCCGGTGAGGAATATCCAGCATGAAGCTTCGCAAACCACTTTTGACACGTTTGCTCCATCACAGCACCTTCTCCATACATGGCACAAATCATTTTTTTGCGTTTCATTTGTGTTTTTACCTTTCTTGAAATAATAAAGCATAATATGCTAAAAATGTTGTGCATTTTCTTCCATCTTCAATATTAAAATGGCTGCACAAAAATTCATCAATTTCAGTGACTTTTGTTTTTAAATGCAGTGATGTGACAGCTGTTACAATACAATCTAACCAACTTGTTTCAAACCAAGTTAAAGACTACTAAGCATTACCAGAGCCATATTATGGAAAAAAATCAAATGAACTTTTTGGCCAACCCAGTAATTTTAAGATGAGGAACTGGGTAAGTTTTTAGCGTTTATAGTCTCTGATGGAATGGTTATGATCTTTTCTTTCAAGAGATGGAAATATCAACCAATATTTCTTTTGTTTATCCTCATCCAAGGACATTTTTTTTTATTGCTTTTAGTGAGAGAGGAAGGGGTGGGAGAGAGACAGAAAGATAGAGAGAGAGAAACATCAATTGCTTGCCTTCTTGTAGGCGCTCCCCTGCCCGCCCGCCCCCTTGCTCGCTGCCCCCCACACCCCCAACCAGGGATCAAACCTGCAACCTCGGTATGTGCCCTGACTGGGAATTGAGCCCACAACCTTTCAGTTTATGGGATGACACTCCAATCAACTGAGCCACATCAGCCAGGGCTCAACCAATATTTCTTAAAATTAAATGTAACCTCCTGAATACGTGCTATTTCAGGTACACGATCTCTCAGTTTTTCCCCTTTTTGGAGGGGTGGGGGGTTAGGGTGTGGAGAGAAAAGAGAGGTGAGCTTGCTGCTGGAGAAGCGGGGAGCGGATGACCGAACGCTGAGTGCTGATGTTTTCATAGAGGACAGAACGTAAGACTTCCGTGTGTATATTAGGGTGCTGGGAGACAGGTGGGTGTCATTTTCATTGTACCCCTGTTACTTGAGCAAACGACGGAGTCTTTTGTGGCCTTATTTCCCTTAGAGACAAAACACAGAGGTCGTTGAGGTGGATTTAGGTCCTGTCTGAACCATCTGTTTGTTCTGAGTCCCTCTGGTGAGTGGTGTCTTGTCTTAGTTCGTCCCTTTGCGAAGTTCTGTTCACCGTGACACGTTTTCTGTCTCTGTGTTGTCTCTTCTGACTTTTAATGCACTTTAAAGGTATGCAGACAACATGTGCGTGCATCCTGGAGGAATACTCACCAACATACGGAGTGGAAATAGACACAGTGAGCCGCCTGGCGTGTTGCCCCACCCCCTCCCATCTTAGCTTTTGCCAGAGTTGAGTCTGTGTTAACCAGACCGTTTTATGTCATATCCATACACGTGGCTTTTCTGTACTTTTTGTAGTATTCCACCTTCCAAGATGAACTCAGCGAACTTTGAATTTGAGAGAAATTTCAACCAGTGTCTGCCCCTGCCTGGAGCTTTGTTTTAGAAAGATTAGTTAGTGCCTGGCAGTTGCGGAAGCCTTGGGGCTGTGTTGCCCTCTAGCGGTGCCTGGCTTTGCTTTTGAACGCGGCGTCCCAATGCAGGGCAGCAGTTGAGGTGAGGGTGTAGGACCCACAAGCTGAGCTGATGGCCAGGGGCTGGCTGTTTTCAGTGGGTAAGTGTCTAAAACATATACGTCAGTGAGCTCTGGCATTGCTTCCGCCTGTGTATCTCCAGCTTGCCCTTTCTTGGAGATACAAAATTTGCGGTAGCTTCTCAAATGAGGTACGTGTGGCCTCATTTTGAGGAGTTAAGCTATACCTGAATGATTGATTGTTTACCACCAAACCAACTTTAAAGTGGTGCCTATCCATGACAGTGACCCAAGTATGGGCTGCACGATTCTTTCCCCTGTTCCCTTGGGGTCCTCTTCCTGTCACCAGCAGAGGACAGGGGTGTCCTCTGTCTCCTGAATGTCCCATCGGCCTTTTTGCTCTAATGAAACCTGACAGGCTGTCCCCAGAGGGCACTGCTTTCCTCCCAGACTCCTCAAAGGTTCATTTTCCCTAGTGCCATTTTCACCTAGCCTGTCTCTGCTCCTTTTTTAAATCCCTGCTTCCACTGAAACTGACGCCGTCAATGGCAACTACCCTTCACCCCCCTTCGCCCTGTTGCTCCGTCATTGTCTCTGGTCACTGGCCCGCAGCCACAGATGACTTTCTCCCCTGCCCCCCAGTCTCTGCTCCCCATTGGTGGAAACTCAGTGTACACATCCGTGATCTACACACCCAGCAACCTGGACCCCCAGTTCTCAACCTCCCCAGCTCCAGCTACCTGTCTCCACCTCATCCTAGCGACCCCCTCTTTAGGTCTCGTCCGGATTAACCTCCAGGATCATGAGGAAAGCATCTCACTCCACAGTCTTTCCTCCCATCTTTCCTACTGGAGACTGTCTCTTCAAAACTCAGAGTTCAGAGATCTGGGGACCCTGCCACCTTTTCACTACCCATTGCCCTCCTTGTGCCCTGAGGTGATGTCTCTCTGCAGTCTAGACTTTTGGTTCCTTCTGGTGAACAGCCAACCCCCCCTTGCTCCCTCTGATGAAACTCTAGCCAGCCCCCGTTAGACCCTATACCCAGTTACTCGCGTCTTTCCGACTGTTCCAGACCCGTGCCGATGCCTGTGACTGCCTGCCTCCGATGGGCAACTCTGAGACATCTCATTGCATGATTTGAGTAATTTCACCAGTTGCAAGTAATTTCACTAGTTGACCCATTATACCAAACATAGCATTTCAACGAGTGAGTACAGTAATCAATATTCGCAAATACATGAATGAAATCTCTCACACTCTTTTCTTTCTAAACTGGATGTTTGCAGCCCAGTGGGTATCTGACACTTAGAGCCCTCTCAGTTTGGTCCAGCCTTGGCTGGCTCAGGTGCTCAGCAGCGGGAAGGAGCCATCCCACCGCCTGGCACGGGACTCGCCGCCCTGCACCCTCTGTCCGCAGGCACCCCGGCGCGTCCAGCCAGGAGCTTGGCATCTGCTGTGCTTTTGCACGAGGCTCTCCCCCCTTAGCCTTGAGAAGGTCCACTACCCGCGCACCGTAGCTCTCTCGCCTGGGCCTCTGCCCTCTGGAGGGTTCTGTGTCGTGCTCATCCAGCCCGCAAGCAGCCTGTTCCCTGTCGGTGTGTGTCATCATCCCCTGCTGGAAAGTCGCACCCACCCCCCCACCCCACCCCCCGCCCCGAGCACAGTCCCAGCACCTTAGGGTGGCGCCTGCTGTGCAGCCCTGTCCTACCTGTGCGTTTGTCTGCTCGCCTTCCAGGGCGGCTCAGACCTGGGTGACCACTTCTCGGGGCTCAGGTGACCTATTTCTTTGCTCACCTTCTGATGCTGCTGTGCTTTTCTCTGGTGACAGAGCAAGTGCCCTGGCCTCCTCCGCCACCTCCCGGGGATTAGGGCTGCGTCCGCCCAGCAGGAAGCACTGGCCACACAAGGCTAGCCAAGTTGAGAAAACAAAACAAAAGTTAAAACTCAGGTCCTTGATTGCATTAGCCTGACTTCAGGTGCTCGGTAGCTGCGTGTGGCTGGTAGCTCCAGAGGGGGACAGCCCCAGCGTCACAGAGAGTTCTGCAGGCTGCATCTTCTCCACTGATTCATCGACTCATTTCAAGAAGCCTGTGTAAAATTCTCCTTATCCTAGGAGACTTCATGGGTGAAAGACCCTCTTTCTGGAATGGTTTGACATGGGGGTGAATGGGAATTGATTTGCCCAGTGGCCTCCAAGTAAATAACCCTGATAAGGGTCTCAGCATTTTGAAGCTTTGAGCCCAAAAATGATAGATTCCATAATACAAACAACAAAATGCAGCCATGTTCGGTCTTCCCCGGCCCCTGGACACCCCTAGCTTTGTTCTCTCCAGTGACCACTGGCCCGTGGGTTGGCAGAGGAGAACTGGCATCCCCGTCTAGGTTTTTCAGGCAGGCGTATCTGGACAATACTTGCTGTGACCCTTATGTGACGTTGGGGTTCAGTGAATTAAACCCTTCCCTGCTCCATGCAGTGTGACCGAACAGCCCTTGGAAATGCCCAGAGCATGCGGTGATGCTGCTGTTTGTCCTGGCTGAGTGTGGCCTTTGGATTACTGAGTGCAATCTCACTGCACGCAGTTAACGATTTCCCACCTACAGGAACCCGCCTCGCTGCGTGCGCCCAACGTCATGCAGTTAGTTCCAAGCTATGAAGCACCTGTCATGCGTGTTCAATATTTCTCTTATTAAAAGAGTGGGCTTGGCAGGGGGTGAGGGTTTCTAGCATTTGTTTTCAAAATAGTAAAGAAAAACAAACCGAAATCTAGATTATACACGTGAGATTTTAAAAATAAGATAGCCTCGTGCTTTATCATTTTCTTGAACATGCATACAGGTCATTGGTTCAGCCCAGATTGCTGATAGAGAATGGCCGAGGAAGTGGTCTGGCCAGTCGCTTGTGCTTCGTGACACAAAGTCCAGCTGAGGACTTCGGGACCAGCCTTGGCTGCTCTGCCTTCTTGGGTATTGTCATTTCTCCGTTCTTGACAGAAAGAATGAAACAGAACGGTTGATTCAGAAAGAACAACAAAGTCATCTCCATTTGGCTTCCGTGTGTGTGCTCATCTGAAATTTGAGGCCAGCCTTCTGCATTATGTCCTGGGATCAGGTGAAGGAATGGAAGCACATAGTGAGTTCATCTAGCTCACCATTTTGCTTGGTCATCTTCTTCCCCTCTGTTCTGAAAGCTTCTCCACTAAAATAGAGTGCTGCACTTAGTGTCTATGTTCTTTCTGGCCCATCTGAGTTGGAGGAATTAAATATTATCCTTTTAAAACTCTTGCTGCTGGTGGGACAGGGAATCAAGAAATGATTTCATTAAAACTGTGCACAGGGCCCCGACTTGTGTGGCTCAGTTGGTTGGAGTGCTGTCCCGTGAACTGAAGGGTCATAGGTTCAATTCTCAGTCAGGACACATGCCTAGGTTGCAGGTTTAAGAACCCAGTTGAGGTGTGTGCAGGAGGCAACCAAACAATGTCCTCCCCCTGCAAACCCCGGTCCCGTTCCTGTCCTCCCTCCTCTCTCTCTTTGTCTCTCTCTGGAATAAAAACAAACAAACCTGCGTATATGTGTTGTTAATATAACTCTTGGAAGATTTGCCACAGACAGACCCAGATAGGGATCTTGCAACCCCAACACTTCTGGATTTGCTTGCTCACCTGTGGCTTCATTGCATTTTGGTTGGTTGGTGGGGAGCAGAACTGTGGCGAGCACCCAGCGTATCGGATGCTTTCCACGGGCTGTCCTCCGTGGACCCTTGTTTTGGGCCATTTTACATACGGATGCTTCTTGGGCTCTGGCCTTGCTGTACACTTGGGAAGTTGTGGGAAGAGCGATTTAGAAGTTGAACCAGTTTCTCAACAAATTTGATTATCATCTGAGATGTCCTTGTGTAAATCTAGTCTGAGAAGGTAGGAGAAAACAGCCACTTTCTGTCCTAAAACAGGCCTCCTTCCTCCCCTCTGCCAGCAGGACCCTGCCTCGGCTCTGGGCGCTGGGCCTGTGTTCGGCTGCTTCTCCTCATTTCTGGAGCAGGGGCATGAAGCCTAAATAACTCCTGAAGCACCAGGTCAGCCTGTGGAGATGGAAACCCCAGAGCCATGGCTGACCAACTGGGTCTCCACGTTCTGTTCTCTCCCTGCTGGGCATTCTAAAGCCTTTTAGCTGTATCCTGGCTGGCATTATCTTGCCCCTTAAAATGCTTTTGTTCTTTTCTTTTCGTTTTCCATCCACTGGCAAGGGGACTAGAGGGTGAGCCCTATGGATCGGATGAGTTAAGATTGGGGTGGCCTCCTAGGACGATGGGCCAAGGGATGCTGTCGGGACGGGGTTATTTTGCAGCTGGGCATTTGTGTAATGCACAGCACTGTGACGGAGTGACTCTTTCCCGGTTGGGTTCCCTCACAACAGAGGGGACTTCCGTAATTTAGGGGCTTTACTTTTGACTCCTCTACTGTCGCAGGAGGATTACCGTGTTGGGGAATGCTTCGACCAAGGTAATTAATCTGCCAGGTTCCCCAGTTTCCTCATCTGCAAGATGGCAAAGTAATGTGACTTAGAGCTGTCGGAAATGTAAATAAAGGGTGAGTAAGTGCACTGCGCTTGCCAACAGCAGGAGCCACAGCGCATCCCGGGCACCTTTCTGAGCCGTGAGGGCCATGGGGCTGCCAGGGCTTTGAACTGAGCCGTCAGCATTATCCTGTTGTTTTTTTTTTTTTCTTTGCTGTGGTTGTTTGTTTTTTTAATTTTGTTTTGATTTGATTTGTTCCTTGCAGGTGATTAGAGTATCTGTGATTTGAACTCATAAAAATAAAAACTTTTGTGGAAAAAGTCAAAGTGGAAAGGCAGTCTATGACAAGGGATTTTAATGGACGTGGTAGCCATTAAACTTAAGGAGCAAATGTTAGTTAACTCATATTTAGGAGGTTAGTACTGGCTTTAAAAACCATAGGGCGCACCCTGGCTAGGAGGCTCAGTTGGTTGGAGCGTCATCCGCCTACACCGAAAGGCTATGGGTTTTATCCCTAGTCAGGGCACACACCTAGGTTGCAGGTTCGATCCCTGGTTGGGGTGCATGCGGGAGGCAACCTATAGATGTTTCTCTGTCTCCTCCCCTCCTTCCTCTCTCTCTCAAACCAAATCAGTAAGCATATCCTCCAGTGAGGATTTTTTAAAAAATGTAGCGTGGCTTCCAAAACCAGACAGAGGGTCTGCTTTTCTCTGCAGACCTTGGTTATTTATGGTGGTATTATGTGGCTTCCTCCCCTTATCTGTCTGGCACAGAACATGAGTAACAGCTGAGAGTTGGATGTGTTTTCTGATTTATTTGGGAGATCCCGTGATTTTGACCTTAATGGGCTTCTTAGGTTTTATGTGCTTCAAGGTTACTGTTTACATTTTAAAGCTTCAAGGGAAGGGATAATTAGGAGAGCAGGTCCTACAATTTCTATGCCTATTGTTTTCCCTTCTCTGTGTTTGCCCAGCTCCAGGGCTTACAAAGGATCGTCTAGATCCCGCCTTTGGAAGGAAGATGTCGCTGCCCTTTGGTAGGTGAGGACTGGGCTCAGAGGAATCTAAAGGAGCCCCTTCACAGCCGATGTGCCAGGTGAAGTGGCTGGGTCAGGACTTGATCTCAAATCTTTTTACTTTAGATCCTGTGGTTTTAGCATTAATGAGTGTGTGTGTATGTATTGCGTGGGGAAAAAAAGTGTATATATTTAAATGAGAAGCTAAACTCCTGAACAGCGAGTTGATTTTTTTCTGAATACACTCCTACTCATACAAAGTGAAACTATCATTTTTCTTTCAAGCACATACCCCGTCTCATGTGCATTAATCATGCTGGTGATTAAAAACCAGTATTAAGCACTCCGTGCTCTTCCGTGTTCTAAGCACTTTCCAAGCCGCGTATGAGCTCATTTGATAAGAGACAGGGATTCATTGTATCTCGGTTTGGGGGATGCAGTGGTGAGGTGTAGAGAATCAAGCTTCGTATTCTTTTTTTTCTCTTCAAGCTTCCTATTTTTAATATCATTATCATGTGTCACCCAAATCAGCCAAAGCAATTCCATTTCTCAAGTGCAATTTCAGAATTACCTTTTCCTTCGGCACGAGGGTTGCTGTGATGGGGCTGCCTGCCTTGTGTCCTCATATCCGGGCCTTCACGCTTTATTTCCTTCCCTCGCAGGCAGTGACTGACCTTAGTTGTCTAACACCAGCCCTGACCCTGACCCCTGCACAGCGGGGAGCCCTCAGACCGGATGCGATGAACGAATCCAGGGAAATGAGTGAATGAATGAATGAATGAGGGAAGAAGTCAGTGTGGAGCCTTCTGGAAGGAGGAGGGAAGGGATGCTGATGGGAAGCCACAGGTAACCCAACAAACACCTTGAGAACTGGAGTGAGTCTGGCCGCAAGCCATGTTTAATGCTGTTCTCTCTCATTCCAGCAGTGTGCTTTTCCACCGCAGTGCGTCCTCCTCCTCGGGAGCGTTGGGTGTCTTCCGAGAGCCAGGGGCAGCGGTGCTTGGTCCTGCTTTCTTTTTTGTGCCCTTCTATGTGACTGTCGGTGAACATCGAGAGGGAGGCCGTCTGACCTTGACGTGAGAGATAAAAATCACTTTCTTCTTTTCCAGAAGCTATGTTAGTGCAGACTGGGAAATTCCAAGCTCCGGTCCCGGCATTCTGCAAAAACTAACCTTTGGCCCACTTGGCCACAGCCAGCCTCTTTCTAGTAAATTTCCCACCGGCTCTTGGCTCTTCTTGTGGAATTAGCACATTGACAAAGTTTTCTTCGTTGGTATTCCCGGTGCGTGGCCTCGAACGTGCTTCCTCTCTTGATGCCTGCATTTGTTTGGTTGTCTCTGGGTCTCAGTTAATGAGAGAGAAGCCAGCTCGAGTGTGGGAAGGACGGAAGCACGCCTTGGGTAGGGAACCCCCCCCCCCCCGCGTCACTCAGACAGTGGCTGCGCAAGTTTCTCGAAGAAAACGTGGGGTTTTCATTTTGCTCGTTCACGTGAATCTCCCTCGAGTGGCTGGCCAGGTTCCCGAATAGTTGTTCCCTCCTGGGACTAAATGCAGGTGGCTGGGCCAGCCAACCCAGGGGTCACTTAGGCACCCACTGGGGAACCAGTCAAAGGGAGATTACAAATGTAAACTCCGTTGGAAACTTTTTGTGTCTTCGCAGTAAAGCAAGTAAATGGTGAAGCAAACTGCTCACCTGCGGAGGGTGTTTCATGTGCTTTTATTGCGGAGTTAGTAACCATTTTGGCTCTCTGTGGGAAGCGGTTTCCTGTGTTTAATCAGTTGGCAAAGAAAGTACTTCAGGGATGTTTGTTCTACGTGAGCGGAGAAAGTGGGGCTTCACGTAAGAACCTTACCCGATGTTGTTAAACGAGAATTTTAACTTCCACGCTGTAAGTCTTTTTAAAAGAAAGGGTTTGTTAGGCTATTGCTGGTGAGAGAGAAGGGAAAAAAAGTCTAGATTTGGGGCATGGAGTCTGAGGCACCAGGTAGGAAAGACAGCAAACCTGTGGTCCTGGAGTTTGCAAACGTTTTTATGCATCAGGTAGGGGGGAGGGGCAGGAAAGATGGAAGTCTTTGGAAAGAACCCACATGAGCGACAGACACAGGGTGGGAGAAGGCGCCCCCGGCCCTCTGGGAATAGGTGTACAGAGTCCACAAAAGCTGGTGTCCCCGTGGCCCCGGGCAGCTGCTGGGAAAGCCCGCGGGTAACGAGAAGCAGAGGCTGCTGGAGTCCCATGGTGCCCGGCTGGAATAGTCTGCGGAAATGAATCCACCTGGAAATGAATCTGGAGTTCCAACAGACGTAGAAGGCAGGTGAAGGCAGGTGAGCCGTCTTTGTTAGCTGACCCGCAGCCAGTAACAGACGCACCGATGAGTCTCTTTCTCTCGCTGCGCCGGCCCTGTAATTTAATTGGGAATATTGCAGAATTTTCTCCTTGTCCATCTCTTGTGGTGGGCACAGCTAATCTCTTCCTGGCTAAGCTACTGAAAAAGTGGTTTTAACAATAAATTGTCTGCTTGCTGGCGGCCTGGCTCAAACTTCTTTATTTACCAAGTACCCTCTCTCTGCACAGCTAAGGTGGGTTTGGGGGGAGGCAAGACTGTCTTCAGGCCAGTTCCGTTTGCAGGAGAAGGAAGGGGTAGGAACCTGGGAGCTCCTGATGCTGAGTACAATGGACATTCATGAGAAGGGAGGCTGTTCGGGTGTTTTTCAGAGGCAAGGGAAAGGTTTGTGTAATAAGAGGGGTTTACGTAAACTTTTCAGGTTTAAGGTAGATGCAGGATCAAGAACATTCCAGAAGGACCCAGGGAAGCCAAGGAAATAAGACAGTGATGTGTCGGGTTGTGAGAAGAGGTTCCTCCAGACCCAGCACCATTCTGGTGTTTTCTTTGAGCCCATTTTTATGTTTCTTTGACTTCCTCAAAGTGTACATCCCCAAACCGAACATGTTACTCCCTGAGCAGTCCAGCCAACGCCATGTGCACTGGCTGACAGATTTGGCCACTGAAATGGAACCATAGCCTGATTTTCTTAATTCACAGAGGGGAAAAAAAAATCTAGAAATGATGAGATTAAAAAAATAAAAAAAAATTTCTCCTGTGTACTTTTCTGAAATGCTTGATATTCACTATTGTATGTTTACACTGAGTTCAAGGGCCGTGTGATACTGAATCTGACAGAAACAGAATTATTTTAAGTGTGCCCGAACAACATTTAGTGTTTTCGGAAAAGCGGACAGGCTCTGTGAAAGCTCCATGCTGATGGGTGTGCGGTTCCCTCAGGCCGGGCTCTGGGTCGTCCCGTCGGCAGAAATGCCATCTTGTGCGGTTTGTGGGTCATACTCTGCGTATTGAATGCATATTTGTTTTGAAAAATCAAATTAAAACAGTAGAAAGTGAAAACTCCCTCAGTCTGGTGGTGGTTAAGAACAGATTAAGGGTCAGGGGTGTCTTTTGAGTACATGACTTGGTGATAAATGAAGTCACTCTACATTCCGGTTGAGCTGTGTAGATCTGGCTGAGTCGAGACAGCTGAGTCTAACACCTGCCTTCACGTATCTGCTTCCTTGCTAACCTCCAGAGGGGGGAGCTCATGACACAATTGTGGAATCCCCCTCCCCACAAGAGTAGGGTGGAGGGTGGAGGGAGTGGAGAGAGGGCCGAGGTGGGTGAGTCATGCAGGTGGAGGTCGGGGCTCTGTAGCTGGTTAGAGCCCTTGCAGCTGGAGTTTCCCGTGGGGTGTGGATGTCAGGTTTTGGCTTTGGTTCCATTGCCCTGCTTCAGTCTTCATTGTACTGAAAGAGGTCAAGAGCAGAAGCCTGGACACAAGTTAGGAGCTATCCAGGGCATCGGGTGAGAGACGTTGGTGGCTTGGACTAGCACGGAAGCATCCAGAGGTGAATGGAGTGCCAGGTGCTGCCCACACCTGGTCTCAGAGGGCTGTCATCAGGGAAGGACCAGGAGGGTAGAGAGCCAGCAGCGACCGCGCAGATGAAGCAGGGAGGGCAGCGGGGAGGTTCGGTTGCAGAGACCAAGGAATGTCTCAAGTTTCCATCAGTGAATTTTTTGACTTGATTAAAATCATAATTCCCAAAGCTAATAAAAGCCCACTGTTTGCCCCACAAAGGGCCACCAGGAGGAGGAAATATACAGTGTGTTCCCTTGTCATGTTACAAAAATGTAGATTGGTGCTTTGTGCTGTAAAAAGTCCAATCAGATTGGCTTCCTTGTATGGTAATCAATGGTTTCTTTTGTCCATTTCTGAGCAAAGAATTCCTGCCCAATTTCAGCGGGGTATTTTAAGTGTCTTTCTCAGAGGCATGCCTTCCTGTGTAACCGTCCGTTCCCCTGCTCGCAGCGAAGCTCTGCCCGTGAATGACCCTTTGTGCAGCCTCGCCCCTCTCACGCCGGCCCTGGAGACAGAGCAGGTGGAGGTGCCTCTGCTGAGTCCCTCGTTTATTCCTCGAGATCATGGAAGCCTTAGAAGGAGGGTTGAGGATGCCATCGGGCTCCTGATGACCATCAGGCTGGTGATACCTGGTTCCGGTGGGAGCACCGTGAGGAGAGAACGTGGGTTTCGTGGGCAGAGAGAGGAGGATTTCTGGCCCAGGCCCCCTTCCCTGCCCTGAGCTGTCCTTGGGCTTGTGGTTTCTCTCCTTTGGCCTCAGTTTCCTCCTGGGTAGGAAGAGAACAATGAGACTTACCTGATAGGCCGGCTGGGGAGATGGCCTTGGCCGGGCCTGGCATGTCACGGGCATCCTGGGGCTTTGGTTAGTGTTCATTGGCACCACGGGGGCCATCAGCAGACTCGGGACTTCCCTCCCTCCTGCTGGGGACGTCCACAGGGCGGTGTGTTTTAAAAGCACTGTTTATGGTCTCTCCGCCATAAAGCTGTGAAAGAGAACAACATACGTTATTCAGATTAGAGAAAATATGAACTCATGTACAGTATTATTCCAGAGAGGCAAGTATGGTTCGCTGGGAGGGTTTGAAATTAGTAATTTCAAGTCACAGGGTAAAAAGGAAATAAAATTTCTCTAATGCATCAGGGGTGGGATAGAAATGAGGCAAAACATTGCCTCTTTACTTGAAAGAATTGAGCTACAGTTTTTTCTTTTTCTCTTTTCTTTTCTTTTTTAACCTTTAAGTGCAAGATCCCTTCCTTTGATGATGGTTTCTACTCTGGTTTCCTGACTGTGTGTACAAATAATTGCAGTTCATATGAAGAATTTCTATTTTTCCCTCTTTCTGGACTAGCGTCATAAATGTGTCATGTGGCCAGAGTGACTGAATACATACATGTGTTTGTGTATATATTCCTTTCATTTAGATTGAGTGTAGCTAATAGGAGTATTGGAAAAATTTCCCTCACCGGTTCCCGACTTTAAATTTCAAACAAAAGAAAAATAAAAAAAAAAACAAAATAAAACTGAAATAACCTTAGAACCCATGCCTGCGATCAGTAAACCTGGCTGGGCTCTCGCTCCCCAGGCCGCCCTCTGACAGAGCACACGGGGGCGGGGAAAGCAGTGCTGCCCCATTTTGTGAAAGCAAGTTTGAGGTTTTGGTCATGGCCAATGTCAGATAGACGTGATGCTAGCAGCAGGCTGTGTGGCTGCCTCTGCCCCCTACCATATTCCTAATTGAACTCGAACCACCCTCCATTAAATTCTGGTGCTGAGTTTGTGTCCGCCATTTTGTTCCGTGGTCAGAAGGAATATTTCGTGGCTTCCTGTTGGGGTGTCTGGGCAGCTGCTGCGGACCGGGTGTCCGGTCGGCATGTGGCAGCCTGACCAACGGGCTCAGACGTGTCACACGCCTGGAGGGTTTCTCAGTGGCGGACTTTAAAGCCCCAGCGCTATTCCAGGAGTTTGGGGGGTCATACCCTGTGCTCCCTGCTGCAGAAACAACTGCATTTAAGATCGTTCTCGTCACTGGCTGAACCAAGCCTGTGTGCTCGGGAAAAGATTTTCCCACTTCCCGTTTCCATGCCCAGTGCCTAAGGAACATGGAGACTCAGATAATGGAGACCCTTGACATGAGAATTTCATTTCACGTCTCCTGTGCAGCAAAAAAGCAGTTTGAAATGACAAACCTCACCTTTCATTATTTGTTTCTCATTGTTTTATCTCTGTTTAAGAAGACCCTCAATCTCTGGTGTTTATTGATTATCAAGAGACCAGTCAGATTGGATCAGGGCCCACCCCCACCGCCTCATTTTAACTTAATTGCCCTTTGCTGACCTTGTCTCCAAATACACTGAGCCCAGCATCAGAGGTGCACGGGCTTGGGGCTCACACAGACGCACGGGGGGAGGCAGGGTTGGCACGCAGTCCAGCCCATGACACCACGTTGGTTTTGTGCCTTTTGTGAGAACAGATGAAATGGGCATTGGGTTTTGGGATCTTTCTTAGAAGAAAGGTAAATCCATATTTTTGGTGTTTTAAGATTTCATTATTTGATGGTTGCCAGAGGGGAGAGGGGTGTTGGGGGACTGGGTGAAAAGGGTGAAGGGATTAGGAAGTACAAATTGGTGGTTATGAAGTGGTCACGGGGATGTGAGGTGCAGCGCGGGGGGGACAGTCCCAGTGCTGCACTGCGTGTGGTGCCAGGTGGGCACGGAGCATCTGGAGGACACTTTGCGAAGTATGTGCTTGTCTCACCACCATGCTGTCCACCTGCCATGGACACAGAGTAATCTTGAATGTCAACTGTAATTAAAAAATTAAAAGCAGATTTTATTACTTGATTGCTCTAAGTTGTTGGGAATCCAAATGTCTCTTGACTAAATGGTACGCTATAAATGGCCTGGCAGATCCAAGCTTAAGGTATTTGTTTTGATTGCGTGAAACGATGCAAATTCTTCCTGAGAAACCTCCCAGCCAGCTGTAGAATTGCATCAACCGAAAGTGGCGGAAGAGGAAGCATTTGCTCAGGGACAAGCTGAACTATTTTAAGGGCTCCTTGAACCCAGGGTGCAGCTCTAAACATTTACCGAGGGCGGAGGGACACGGACAGCCGAGGTGACCTCGGGCGGAGGCTTCTGGGCCTCACTCACTCCCTTTCCTGAAGAGGCACCTGCAGGGCTCTGGGAACCTGAGCGGTGGGGTCCAGCCGGCAGGGTCCTTAGGCACCTGTGACGTGAAGTCAGCTGAGAGAACACCTGAGTTGCAGTGTCCCGGGGGTCCAGGTAAAGTGCTCCCCTTTCCCCTCCTCGCCTGCCAGTGGAAAGTTACCGCTGGTGGCAGCCGGGACTTCCGCATGCTTTCCAGAAATGCCCTTGGGTTTTCCAGCTTCATCTCCCCTTTCACATGTGGTGTATAGTCTCCTAAATGCCACGTCTTGCAGTTAAGGAGTTAATCCCACTCGGTAAGACTTTTCTTGGTTGGGGGAGGAGGTTTTACTTTCCTGGGACATGTAAAAACTCTGCTAATTCATCCATAGTCGTTTTACTAATTCACCTCGGGAGTTCTCAGCTAGTCATTCCTCTCTAACATAACTGACCTTCTTTCTGGAAGGATTAAGTTCAAACCTCTGGGTGGTAAACTTTTATTTAGAAGCAAGTCTGCGTGGGCCTGATTGGTTGTCTTAAGTGGAGGTGTTGCTTTTGGGGGCGGAATGAATGAATGGTAAAAATATACAAATGTTCTGAAAGCTGTGAATCTGTTTTCTCAAAGGCAAAAGAAGTGACATCTGTGACTGTTTTTCTTAAATTGTACAGTGAGAAAGGAACCTTTACTGGAGAAGTAATTTATTTCTATGCAGCTTATCTGAGTAAGACTTCTCCTAAGTGTTAAATATTGAGTAGAATTGTTAGCCTATGTTTTGAAAGAAAGGTGGATTTTCTTTCAGATTTTCCATTGTTCCCCTGTTTGCCTGTTAGAGGAATTTGATGAAGATTTACATGTAGACAGCAGAATAACACAGCATTCTTCGTGAGCAGTGTTACCTTTTAGTCCCGGCATCAGCGCATCCACTCAGCTGCCATTTACCCTGCTGGCCCGTGTCACGGGCCTGCGTGGTTCTGATATGTTTCAACTACTGGTTTGAAACCTTCGTTTCTAGTGCTGAAAGGGAGAAAATGAAAAGCACCGATGATTTGGGCCGACAAAATGCATTTTAGACCCTAGGTTGCTACATTGCGTTGAGAAATTCCGAGGAGTAGAGGGGGAGGGTGTGGACGCCACTTTTTCTGGGAGGGGGGACAGGTATTCCTGAAGGTGAGTGGCTGGCTGCACCCGCTGGCCATCACTGTGTGGTGATAGGGGCTGGCTGCTCGGGAGCCAGGCTGCTGGTTTCCAGAGTGAGGGCCTTGTGGGGCAGGGGCGGGGGTGGCCTGGGTGTGGGGGGTGGCCCAAGGGACCCTGTCTGCTGGGATCTTACTCACTGCCTTCCCCTGCCCCTGGTAAGTCTTCGTCCATCCCCCGTGCCATTGGCTACAAAAGAACTTTGACCTTTGTTAGGGATCCAGGCCCCGCCCCGCCTAGGCAGGGAGATTGGAGTCTCATCTACTCTTAAAAACCTCTACAGGGGATTTCATAGCTGCCCGAGTGTCATTTTTCTGGTGACTA
Source organism: Micronycteris hirsuta (assembly GCA_004026765.1). Classification (NCBI taxonomy): domain Eukaryota; kingdom Metazoa; phylum Chordata; class Mammalia; order Chiroptera; family Phyllostomidae; genus Micronycteris; species Micronycteris hirsuta. Next base: position 71,858 of record PVJI01007051.1, read on the forward strand.
ACAACCTTGACCTTTGGAAGTCTTTCCTTTTAAGGATCGTTTTAGGGGAGCACGTGAGGAATGCCAGACGTGCCACACGTGATCTCCTGGGGTGATTCTGCAAATTAGTCCCCAACGTCCAGACCCCAGGGGCAGGATGACTGCTTCTGCTCCGGGGGAACTGCAGGGGGGGAAACTGAGGCCTGCCCTCCAGGATTCGGGTCAGCCTCACCCACCTTGTTTTCTCCCGTTTCCTTCTCCTGGGAGGTTGTCCAGGCCCTGAACTTTTACTTCCTCGTCACCTGATGTGTCCTGCCTCACAGTTCGCTTCCAGAGGTCAGGGATGAGAGTTGTGGTAATTCAGCATTTAAATTCCTGGTGTGTGGTCAGTGTGCAAGTAATGGTTGCTAAATACGGGGGTCCAGAACCAGTGTGAAAACACAGACGTCACCGTAGCACGGGCATTTACGGAGGGCTGTGAGAGCCTAGGCTGTAGACCAGAGATGGGCTCATGGGAGTGTGTTGGGGCGTTAGTGGGGGGGAGCGGCCTGGACAGAGCTTTCTGGTGTTTTCGGTAGGCAGGGCACAGAGGATCAGGTGTTAACAGTAGTTCAGTCGGCTGGATTTTGAAATAGTCTGTGGGATTAGAGAGCAAAGAGGGGGCTGTGTCAGAGGGTGGAGGGGGGACCGTGCTCATGGGAAAGCCCTAGAAGGGGCGACCAGGGCCGCCGGAGTCCAAGGGTCAGCTCCGGCAGAGCAGGGGGTACCACGGCAGGCAGGCCGCGGACTCAACTACAGCACGCATACCTGTGCTCGACGGCGTTGAGGGTCAGACGACCGGTAGGTACCACGGGGCAGAAAGACAGTCCGTGGAAGACAGAAAAGGAATCTGCTGTGGCATGAAGTGGTTCTACCTTCTCATAAAAAGAATTTCTTCTTATGAAAGTATAATGCATGCTCTTTGGGAAAGTAAAAAAGGATAAATAAAATGACAACCCAGACACAGCAGAAAATTATACTCAAAGCGAACGATTCCCTACTCCACTGGTGTGCATTCTTTCCCACAGGGTGACTCCTGATAGGAGTTACTGGGAAGCTGCGGGGCTCTGGAGCAGAGGGATTGAGATGAACACTGAGGTCTGCGTAGGTTTTGGTGTGCGTTCCATCCCCTCTCCCTAGAGGAGGGGTTGGGGAGAGGAAGGCTTGGAGAGAGAGAGAGAGAGAGAGAGAGAGAGAGATTGAAAGATTGAAACTCAGGGCTGGGACCTCCAGAGGAAGGACTTTAGGGTTGCAGATGCAGACCTGGGGTCCCCTGCAGGTGGAAGTGTTGGCGCTCCTCACACATTTCCATCTAAGTGTTCCCTGGGGAGAGGGGACTGAGGTCGTCCTTGCAGATGAGTCCAGAGCAGCCCGGTTGTAAGTGGGAAATCTGGTGCAAATGTCCGATTTACTTCGTGAGACTCTCTTGTTTGTTTTAATGTAACATTGTTCCCCACGCTTTCTTGTGATACTCCCTTTTTTACTGTAACATTGTTCCTCAAGATTTATGGTGCTTCAGAATCACCTGGGACCTTGTAAACACAGCTCTCTGCACCGCAGCCCCAGAGATCGGATTCTGGGGGTCCAGGCGGGGCCTGAGAACTAGCATTCCTTCCAAGTTGCCAGATGCTGCAGGTGCTCGTGGTCAGGGGTCCGCGCTTGGAGAGCCACTGTCCTATCAAGACTTCCAGAAACATTGGCACTCCAGAATGCTCCACGCTGGCCCTGTGGCTTCTTAGCACATCTCTCTGCATAGAATCTTGCAGAAAACTGGCACCTGTCCAGGGTGGGAAATGCACAGATTGCAGGACAGGTAGCGATGTTCCATGACTGTGAACGTCCACTTGCAGTGGGGCAGGGAGCTGAAATGAGCAGGTCCAGGTTGCGGAAGAGGTCTGTTCAGTGCCCCTTGGGGGGGTTGGATGGTGATTTCATGAGCTTCATCATCTGGTGGATGAATCGTTGGTTCCCGTCTTGCTGTTGTCTCTCATTTGATAATAAGTTTTAAACATTAGCCTCATAAATGTAACAGGCTCTTTATAGATGGACCTGCAGAGTAACGGAGGTTTTGTGAAAAGTACAGAGTGTGTCCCACGGCCTGTAATTGAAGAGATTTTAGTGGGAAGTGGGCTGAGGTTGACATTTGCGTCTCCTAGGACTCACGTTGGGAGGGCCAAAGGAAAAGCAGGTCACTGCACATGGTTATATGACTGTCAAAACCAAGTGCAAAGTGCTTGACATTGAAGTCAAGCAGAATTTCAAGTTATAGAAAGAAATAGCATTCAATAGAGGTTGGTCAGTGAAAGAAAAACTAATTGTCTATAAAAACCTCTTTAAAACAAAGTGAAAAATGGACATGGGGTATGGGCCTTAAAAAATGGCTGTAAGTCCAAGAAAAAGTTCCCAGAAATGGACACCATGCCCAGGCAGCCCTGCTCTGCACGGTTCCGTGCTAACTGGGCTTGCGTCCATGCAAAGCGGGACTGCCTGGATGTGTACTGGACCACCTGGAACCTTCTGTGGCTCTGAGGTTGAACTGTGTTTCAGACAGGGGCAGCTATGCAGAGCGGCAGAGTGAGGTGACAGTCACAGCCTGAAGTGGCACTGCTCAGTCCCAACCCCCATCTGGAAGCCGCAGATGGTTTCTCCCAAATGCCCACAAGCTGCTGCCTGGGCAGGATCGGTGAAGACCAAATATTATTCACCATATCCAGTTATTCATCAAATATTTATGAGGACCGCGATGTCTCTGATGCTCTTAGGGTCTGCGAAAGCTGTGTGCAGGTGTCTGTAGAAAAACAAAAGCCGTTCTGAAGGGTTCATTTCGTCCTGGCATCTCTCCCCTCCCACGTCACGTGAATCCATAGTATGACAATTCAGAAATAATCTTACTGTGAAAGGAATGGTTACAATGTATCTCAGGCGGTCTTTCAGGGAACTAGCACACTAATACTATCTAGCATCCTGCAGCTGTCTTAAAAAAGAATACCATAACATTCTCCTTTGTTATTTTTTTCCCCTCTGAAAATATTCCATTGGAAATAACACACCATTTGTAATTTTACTTCTGGTACTACTTAGTTATAAATATCCTTTGAAGGCACACACACCCACATGGTAATTGAGATTATTCTGTAGTTTCAAAAAAAAAAGCTAGCAAACTTGACTTTGATAGTTTTAAATAAAAACATTAAATCCTTTATTTGTATGTCTTTCTTCAATGAGGAAACTGAAAAATAACCAATTTCTATTTTGCTTTCTTAAAGAACTCATGATTCAAAACACAAGGCAACATTCCAATAAGCTAGGAAACAGTGTTTTTCAGAGTCGCTCTCTCATTAATGAGTTGTTGATGAATTATGGCTTTGTAATAAAATGGCATTGCTGGATAATGAGGCTCAGCTGAAATGTTGAAGCTGGTAATGCACATTTGCACATTTTAAGGAAGTGAAGTTAGAGGAGCAGCGATTCTGTCCAAGATCAATACATCTAGCGTGCTTGTCTCCTTTCCAGTGTGGAGCCAGTGACCATGAACATGATCTGCCCTGACACCTGGCAGATAAGTTAGAAATGGACAGCACTCATGCTTTGCCCCTGGCTGTCAGCCAGAGACGAGGGGAGGGGAGGGAGGGATTAGGCAGCGGTTCAGAGTAAGGGGTGGCTGCTTTGTGGGCCCCTGGCCAGGAACGGCTGCCCCAGTCTCATTATCCTTGTCTCCCCGAAGATCTGCTGTCCAGGGGTTGATGTCGGCAGCTCTCCTAGGTTTGTGGCACTGGGCGCTGTGGCTTCCTGAAGTTTCTATTCTGTTTGCCATTGTTCCCTAGAGGAGGTTTGTCTTCATTCTCTGGTTCCAGCTGGTGGTTTTGCTTTTCTTTGTAGTTTCAGTTGAGCTTTTGTGCAGCACTTGAGCGAACTGCAGCCATTCCTTGAACCAGCCACCGCTTGCACTTTCTTATGTAATCCTTCCCTTGTGCTGTTTCTTAGAGTGATTCTAAGGACCTGCCCATTGCAGAGGAAGTGTCGCTATCCTTCATAAGAGGGAATTTAAGCATCTCATATGGAGCCAGTTAGTGGCCATAAATCCTTTATGGAATAAGATGTGGGATAAGCATAATAACGAACAGACTTCCCCCTGCCCTGATACTGTTTACAAATGCTTTTATTTCATTTCTCTTGGTTGTTTCATTCAGGATGTTTAAAACTGGCTGCAGATAAGGAAGCATTCTGACTTGTGAGTCGTCTTTTGTGCTTCCCAGTGAGGTCGGTGGGGATTGTAATTCTTATTCCTGGGTTTTGTCTTAGAAGTCACACAGTAGACATGGAGAGAGTGTGTGATCTTGTACAAATCACCCCAGACTGAGGTCTTGGCTCCTCCTGTGCCGCGTCTTCTAAAATCACAGCATCTCCGAGTTGGGAAGGACGTCAGGGACCATCTGGTTCATTTTCCTGCCCCTGGTGATACTTCTGGCAGGTGGCAGGCTCTTGTTCTCGCTCCGGTTCGCACTGGCCAGCTCTCCGCCTCGGGAGGCCCCCTGCTTTGTGTTCGGCCAGGATTAACAACTGGAAGTTTCTTCCCCTCAGGAAGGCCCATCTGCCTCCCTGGGGCTTTCACTCTGTGGGTTGAGGCTTGCCCTCTGCAGCGGAAAATGACTTTGCTTCAGCTGCCCCACCGCCCCTCCTGCAGAAAGAATCTGACCTCTTTTGTTGTTGATTTAAACACAAACCAGGTCAAACATGCCGAAGTCTTCATGTGATGTCAGTTTGTTTATTAACTATCCTGTTACTTAAAAACAAATGTTTTGAGTTAATACATTTCAATGGTTTTAAATTAAAAGCCGAAAGAAGGCTGCGCGGTGAGGCATCTCAGTGAATGTGCGTGAGTCTGCCTGCCTCTCTCACACCCGCGACCCCAGCCCGCTAGTCCCTGTCCCCAGTCAGCCAGCGATGCGGCTCCCTTTGCGCACATGCAAACGAAAATTTCTGCGCGCGCGTGCGCACGTCTCCTTCCTTGTCCTTTGTGCGCTGAGGATGGTGGCGTACCCCGAGAGACGTGCTGCACCTCGCCTTCTCGTGGTGTTGTGCGTGGTGGATTTTCAAACCCTGTGCTTAGAGAACATCCTCATGGTTTCTGATGGTTGCTTAGTGTTCTGTTGTTTGGATTTGGTCCTATTGGCTTAAAAAACAAAGCAAAACAACCACCTCCCGCCCTGAGTCACGCCACCTGGGTTGGAACACAGTGCTGGCCCAGCGCGCAGCGTGACGCTGTCCCTGCCCTGGACTTTGAATGGTGCCCGTGGTTTAATGTGTTGAGTCATATTGAGCTTAAGATAAAATGCAGCCCCAAAGGCCCTCCCCTGCCTTTGGATGCTTCCCCATCCGGCCCTTCTGCATGGACCCCAGCAGCTGAGGGTGTGCCCTCCCCCCCCACCCCAGGAAAGGCCATCTTACGAGATTTCACCCGTTATGATGAAATCTTTTTGGATTCTGTTTCAGTCGTGTGACATTTGGGTCCAGTTGAGTGTATTAATGACCAACTGCATTAGCATGCTAGCCATGTCTCCATCCAAGTTTTCCTGGCTCACATTGCCGCCCTGGCTGGAGCTAGTAGCGCAGCCCCCTGACCTGCACAGCCCCCCCAGAACCTCCCTGGAGGTTATACTTCAGCTTGGAGTTGGCAGTCGGGTACAGCTGAGTCCTATCTAACTTCAGTATCCGTTCACCCCCACGTCATTGTTTTGTCTAGAGCAGCGATCTTCAACCGGTGTGACCCCCAAATTTTTAAAACATACAACACCTGACTATTCAGTCAGGGGCAATGACCTCTTTCCCCTTAGATTGCCAAATAAAAAATGACAACAGCCAACACAACAATAGCCATTCCAGTGTGAATGAATCAAAATTATACCTATTTTTTTTTGTCAGATCGGCAAAAATATATTTTTTGGTGTGCTGCAGAATTTTAGTAATTAGTGTATGTGTGCCATGCGATGAACAAGGTTGAAAATCACTGGCCTAGAAGAATAAAATGTAGCTTGGCCGAGGCTGTATACTTTAAAATGCAGCATGCCCTGGAGTTATCAGAAAAGGAAGTAAGTCTCCTTGCCTTGCTTGCTCTTCAGCAGACCTTAGCTGTAGATTGTTCCCTGTTTCTAAATGCTCACAAAAGGTTTCGTAATTCACTCTGAAGTGTCGCCTTGGGTGGATGTCACTCAGGCACTCAGACATTCCTGCTTTTGCTAGAGGCTGGGGAAACGGTGATTGCTCTCTGGTTCTCGGCCTGGAGCAGTTGCACGGGGACCATTACTCTTGTCACTGCCTGGGCTTCGTCTGGTCCCTGCCCTCTGACAGCTTCTTCCTGGGGCCTGGGAGCCAAGTGGAAAGGCAACAGTACAGGGCAGGAGGAGAAATACAGGGTGCTGTGGGGGCTTATTGCAGGAGGACGTGGCTAGTCTGGGCAGCCTGGAAAGACGTCTTTAGAAAATGTAATGTTTAAGTTTAACCCCTAAAGGACAAGTAGGAGATTTGAGCAAAAAAAAAAAAAAAAAAAAAAATCGAGCCAACTGGTTTTGGTGGAGGGAAAAATTGCCATTAGCCTGATCTGCATACTTTATGTGATGATACGTAATGTCTTTTCTTTCAGAGTTGGGACATTTGCCCGTCTGGGTGTCTTCAATCCCTCTGAGTTCCCTGCCAGGGGCTCTGAGCCCCTGAGGGATGGGATTTTGTCGAACAAGTTGTAGAGCCTGGCTGTCCCTGGTTCTGTCCCCACTACTGTGTTTCGGGGCTTGGTCCTCATCGTCTTTGTCCACCCGAGACTTGTGTACTCGAGTGTAGTCGATGGTGCCGGAAGGCTCAGAGCTGTAGCCCAAGAGTGGATAGTTATTTCACAAGACCTTCAGACCTGTACAAAAATTAGGAATAGTTACCTTCTGAGGATGAAGTGAGTAGCGAATAGGGGCTTTGTGGGAGCGGACCAGGAAATCACCTGTAGCTGGGTGGCTGAAGAGTTTGGGAGCATGCCCAGTTCCAATGCGGGGGGGCTTGGGGGCGATACCCAAGGGTCAGGGTTGGGATTTGGGTGCCATCTGTGAAGGGAAGCCTGTGGGTAGTGGTGCACTGTCAGGTCAGAGCCTAGGAGTGGAAGGAGGTCGGGCAGTCTGGAGTGCGGGGAATAGACACCTAGTGAGGTTTCTGTGTGGTGCTGTTCCTTGAACTTGGGAAGCAGTGGTAGCAGTCATCCTGTGGCAGAGATGAGCACCAGCATCAAACTAAGCCCCTGCTCGGAGTGCCCTCTCACAGCGCAGCCTTCCCACTGATTATAATTTGCATGTGTTCAGCTTGCCCACTGAAGAAAGGTACCAGTTTTTGGTCCTGAGCCTTAGAGCCACATGCAAGCCATTTTCTCATTGTAAAAGCTAAAGCTTGACATGGAATGAGTTCTCAGCTTTGTTCCCATGTGTCTTCTCTAAGATGCTGGGAGACATTGCAGGGCCCACTGACATGAGCTGTGCTTCTGGTCCCACTTGGTGAGATTCAGATCTGGGCCCCCAGGGAACATCTTCCTCAAGGCCCTTGGCCACCGCTGCCCCCTGAAACTCAGCTATGCTCCAGCTCCTTCTAGTCAAATGACACATTTGACCCAGAAACCCAGGCTTGAGTTTATTGTAAGAGGGTAAAGTTATGAGTGCCATGAAAAATATAAAATTTTAGACCTTGAGCTATGATTTTTGGCTTCCAACAAAGTGTCATTGTTTATTAGGATCATTTTTAGAACTATGAATGCAGGATAATTCCTGTCTTAGTGATCTTAGAGGAATTTAAAAATGTTCCCTGTCTTATGATTAAAGGTTTGAAACAAAGAAACCATTGATAAATGGATTCTTTGAAGACCTTTTACATGGAGTTTTACCAACTCTCCTGGTAAAAAGAGAGTTTTTAATTAGTGGAAGAGAGTGACTGTGTCCTCTGAGCTAGAGCTCTTGCCAGCTCATTCATTCCATGGGCACTGTTCAATGGCGCTCCCCCTCCCCCCGCCCCCGCCGTAATCACTGAATGACTGTGCGTTCTTGGCATTTGAAGATTTAACATTTTTAATTGAGAGCCACTCTGAAAATCTATCCACACGGGGAAGAATCTGCATTCTTGCATGCTAGGTGTGAGGCCTGTGGGGTTCTCGTGGCACGTGGCACGTGATTGACCATAGACCCCACCCACGGCTGATCCCTCAACCTACCACCCACCCCTGAGCCCACCTGCATCCCCATTTCCTTCAGAAGTGGACTTTCCAGGTGAAATAACGTGGGGTGGTGGCGATACCTGCGCAGTGCTCAGGACGGCCACCTGGGGTGCCGTGACTCCTATTCAAATTCTGCAGACAAGACCCCTCATGTTGCCACTGAAAGAAGGAGAGAGAGGACTAGCACTTGTAAGGCGTGGTCCAAACAGTATTTCGTCCTGGAGTGGAGCGGGGCGGGGGGGGGCACGGCAGACACTCTCACGGTTCCATGCCAGCCACGCAGGTTGGGCACCGCACGTCCTCACTGAAGCCATCTGCAGGTTCTCGGAGCTTCCGCAAAACGAACCCTGACAAAGCCAGTGTTGGCGCAGCTCACTGATAGATCCAAGAGCTAAGTTCCTAGGGCATGCCGTCACCGTTCCAGTGAAACGGTGATATTCGAGGACCTGCTGTGTGAGAATCGCCAGAACTCTTATGGGGCTCAGCTGCGATCCTGTTGGCGGTTATTTAACGTGCAGCAGCCTCACCTTGCTGGAGCAGGAAAAGGTGGCTGTGGCTGGTCTGCCCCAATGTCGTGGTCAGAAGAGCTTCCTTGCATTGGCCTGCGGTCATCCTTTGGGCCTGGTCTGTCTTCGGAGGTCTCCCACTAGGGAGGTTTCCAGATGGCTGGCCACTCCCATTTCTCAACTGTTCTCAGTTATCCGAGTTTAGTTCCCTTTCCTGCCAGCCCTTTCCCTCCACATAGTGCCCTGTTTTGTCAGTAATTCTTTCAAAGGGACCAAAAACAATCCCCAGTCAGGAGTTTACCTCTTTTCTTGCCTCGTGAATACCGTGCAAGATTTAGCCACCTTGTCATGCTGTGGGTGTGTGCTGGGCGTAGCTAAAACTCCCTGATCTTCGTCACACTCTATTCAGCCACCATCACCGCTCTTCCTTCGTCTGTGTGATGAGTTTTAAAATGTCTCAGTGCAGGAAGATGGTACTACACTGGACAGTATTTGCTTAATTAGATTTTACAGCTGTTACTGTATTTTGCCATGTATAATGCGCACCCACGTTTTTGGCCCAAATTTTCAGGAAAAAAATCTTGCATTTCAATTTTTTAATTCAATTTTTAATTTATTTATATTTAGAGAAAAGAATGATGATCATATTCTGGGGTATTATTTTGCATGTGGATATTGTTATTGCTTTCTAGAGTTACACTTTTAACACATA